>JAJIBD010005054.1:27500-141676 GCA_021461705.1 Cryptotis parvus | reverse complement strand
TTCATGTGAATGTGGAATTTACAGTCAGAATTTCAGGGAGCACAGAAATAGTAAAGAAATTAGGGTGCTTGTTCTGTGGTCAAACCTGGATCTATCTTTGGAACTCTTTGTGGTTCCTTGAGCCTTTCCTGAAGTGATCCTTTAATACAGAGCCAGGAATATGCCCTGAGCATCCTCAGGTGCAGCCCCAACCAAAAATCAGAATTTCTTGTTTTGGTGCATTCATGCATTTTGAAAGATATGTTGGTCCTTGTAACTACTTTGATAAGAAATATTGAATTGAGTCTCTAGGGAACCAACTGTGAATAAAAAGACACAAGGTCCTTTCTGCTTATGATATACTTTTAAGATGTTTTCTACAAATCATATAATTTATTAAATTAAATATTTTAATGTTGTACAATCAAAATTAGAGTTACATTAGAGATATATACTTTAACTTAATTTAACAAGGTACTTAACTTACATTAGAGCTAAGATTGTTTAACTTAATTTGGTTTGATAAAGTAATCTAGAGTATACAGTTAAGGGAGAATAAACATCAGCAGGACAAATGGATAGAATATGGGTTTGGGAACCTTTTCAGCCAGAAGAAAAAGCTATTATGGAACTGAGAAAAACACAGTTCCCTGAAGACTTTGCAAAAAGTTAATTCTGTTAGAGAAATGTAGTAAGACAGTCACTGGCCTGAGTTGAACATGATCTACTGATCATGGAAGACTTTATACAGGAAAGCTGATATATGATACAAAAGGACATACTCAGTCAGAAGCAGCTTGGGGCAACTTGATAAAAAGTCACGTTCCTTCCCAACCTCATACAGCACAAAAAGTTGACATCACTTTCTCCAGACAGAAAAGCACTGAAACTCTAAGAGTTATGTCTAGTTACCAAGCAGGAATCAATGGGGGAGGGAATGATGAAATGAACTGGAAGTGAGTTAAAGACAGTAATGTTTCTTTGGCATTTTGGTGGAAGACATGCACTGACTGTGTATACTAAATCCATGGCATTGACACTGTTGCACCTATGTCACCTCAATAATAATGATAAAGTTAAAAGTTAATTAAAAGACATTTGTATTATTAATATTTGATGTTGATAACTATTAAAATGGGTTAATAGGGGGTAAAATTGACCAGTGAATGCTTTGAAGTCATTTAGACATGGGTTATGGTGGCAATGAAATAAAGATAGAATGATGGGGATAAAATCAAAAGAGATCTAAAAATAATAATGGACTCTGATTTAGATAGTGTGGACAGCATAGTCTAAGAAGGATAAATCAAAGAAGACTTTAAATTTTCTGCCTTGTGTACTATAGGGTTGGAATGACATTTACTGAGGCAGAACGTTGGTGATAGACGAGGTTTATAAGAGAATATATTCATTCTGTGTGGTTTAGAGTCATATTCTTTTTTTTTATTTTTTTTGGGTCACACCCAGCAATTCTCAGAGGTTTCTCCTGGCTCTGCACTCAGGAATTACTCCTGGTAGTGCTCGGGGACAAATGGGATGCCGGGATTAAACCCGGTAGGCACGGGCCGGCTGCATGCAAAGCAAAAGCCCTACCCGCTGGACTATCGCTCCTGCCCCTAGAGTCATATCCTTAAGCCACTTATCTGCAGACTGCTGCCTATCCACAAATTTAGGAATATTGTAGAACACTTTTTTAGGATATTATTACTATACACTTGGCTAACTGTGGGTGAGCAGCATAAGTGCCATTCAACTCTTTTGAGAGATCTAAAAAAATGAGTCTTATTGCTCTAAGATCAAATTGAAAAAGTAATCCATCATAAAGTCCCTTCTATATTATTAAGTCAACCATTCTTAACAGTGAGGGTTGTGATCAGCTTATTTGAATTTTGAGACTAAACACTTCAGTAGCTTGCTACTAAAAGTATTTTAGTTTATTGGTGGCACAATCACTAATGACGATGATAATAGTGGTGAAACTTAGTAGTCGTTGAATTCTTACTGTGTGCCTGGCATCTTTATATGGTCTCTATGAAAATCCAGCTAAGAGCACTCTCCTGTTAGGTTCACCTGTGATCAGACTGCAAAAATGGAAATGCTTCTCATCTGTGTAGCGTTGGGATTCTGATGGCTTTGAGAACCAGAGGACGGATGTACTCTCTGTTCCAGGGAAGCACTTTCCAAGTACACCTGAGATCCAATCGTGGAAAGGGGACTGTGGCCAGGTATTTCTTCACCACTCCAAAATTTATTGTGAACATACAAAACTATCCTAATGTAGGCTGCTAATCACACAAAAACACACAAGAAACTACTCCAAACTGCAAAGGTAAAAATGTTAAAAGCAATGCAGAAACTCCCTTTGCTTAATGAATGAACAAGCTAGCCCAGTTTACCTAACTCGTGATAATGATTATAAAACCTCTCTGATAAGGAATTTAGAATGGAATTTTTAAGGATACGTAAGGAGTTCAGAGAAACAGTGGAATGCATTGACAAAAAAAAATACAGGAGGATATGATAGCAGAAATGAGGAAAATACAAATAAAAATTAAACAGAAATGACAGATCTGAAAAACTTGATAGGTGAAATGAAAAACCTCATTGGAAGGCCTCAGCAACAGCATAACAGCTGCTGAGGACAGACACAGTGAGCTCAAGTTTGAGGTGCAGAGAATCTCCGTACAACAGCAGATGTAAAAATGCCTCAAAATAAACCAATAATAACAAGACAGCATTGGTATGAAGTGAAGAGGAATAATGTAAGAGTCACTGTGGTCTGAGAGGGGCAGAAAATAAACCCTAATAAGTAAGCAGTTGTCAATACCATCATTGCTGAAAAGTTCTCAGAGCTGAAGAGTGCATGCACCCAAATCCAGGAAAACTGAAGGATACCAACTAAAAAAAATTCAAACAAGAATACCTCAAGAAACATTCTGATCAGAATGATGAAAACCATAGACAGAGATAGAATACTGAAAGCAGTAAGATCAAAGAAGAAAACGGCTTATAAAGGAGCATCCTTAAGATTCACAGTATCAGATGAAACCCTCCAGGCCTGAAGACGGTAGTGGGATATGGTGAAAAACTCAATGAAATGAATGCCTCACCAAGAATACTTTACCCAATCGACTTCATTTTTAAAAGAATAATACACAATTTCATAGGTAAACTGCAACTCAGGACTCATAGACTCAAAACCAATGTTTCAAGAACTAAATGGGCTAGTTTAAAACAAGGACAAACCAACAAGTACACCAAAAAATCCTATATAAAGATCGCACACAAAATATAAAGATTTCTGGAAACTAAGGAAAATGAGGACATGAGTTACCAAAACTTATGGAACACAAAAAACAGTGACAAAGTGGAACATTTATACTGCTTCAAGTATTCATCAGGAAGGAAGAAAGACCCACATAAATAACTTAACCACACAGCATAAGACCTTGGAAAATGACAGAAAAAGGAGCCAACCCAAAACAGACAGAGGAAAGAAATGATAAAACTTAGAGCAGAAATTAATGAGAAATTAATGCCAAAAAACAATGTAAGAAATCAACGTAATCAAGAGCTGGTTCTTTGAGAAAATAAACAAGATTGATAAATCACGAGCAAGACTCACAAAAGAAACAGAGTGAGAGAATGCAAACAAGTCAAATCAGAAATAAAAACACAGACATCAAAAAGAAATTACATAAATCCAGAAGATCATCAGATGTTACTTTGACAATATTTATACCATTAAACTAGAGATGCTTGAATAAATGGATTAATTCCTGGATTCCTATGACTTTCCATGGATGAGCGAAGAATATTTGAAATACCTAAGCAGACCTATAACTATGGAGGATATTGAAATGGTAACCAAAGTCTTCCCAAAAAACAAAATCTCAGGCCTGTCGGAGAACAATGGGTTCCCGACAAAATCTGGGAGGAGAACAGGGATCTACTTCTGCCCCAGAGGATGGGCAGCTGACAGACAGTGAAAGACTTGCGAATTCAGCAAAGTTTCAAAAGGCTTTACTCACACTTGTTCTCATATACAATTAAATAAAGGAAACCCCCAGACTCTAGGTTCTTAGCTGGGCCCCAGCCACATGTAGCTTAGAATCTTAAGCCAAGATAGCTGCTGCTATGTGCTAAGGCCCAATAGGGCAGAGAACAGAGAAAAGGAGAGCAGAGGCAGTGGGTGAAGAGGAAGAGAGAGAAGAGAGAAAGAGAGTGCACGCTACTGCTTTTTATATTCTTTCAGCCCTGACTGGCCAACATTGATGGGTAGCAGTTAAGGTCAATCTCTTCAGGTATGCTTCTTCCAGGACCTCACCTAGGCCCATTGAAATATTAATATTGCCCCAGCCAAGGTCTGGCCTTAAATTTTCCCTGCAGACCCTATACAGAATGGAGGAAGACATGTTTCTGTACCATGGATATTCTACAGCCAGGTATGTATTTCTCCAAGCCTTCATAAGATCCTGGTCTTTACTTTATAGTTGTTTTGGATATTAGCTTTTAGACTTATTAGAAAGTCATACTTGCTTGCTTGGAGGAAAACAGCATTTATCTCTCATCTAATTATAACTATATTATATGTAGAGATCTAACATAGCAAGATAAAAATACTGGTAGGATCTATTTAGTCCCACGATGACTGTGGTAGCATGAGAGAAAATATTTACACCAGATAACATAGAATACATGGTAAGATATACTGCTGCATAGAGTCACAGATCCAAACTGTCTTCTTGCCCCTATCTACAAAGTGGCCTGCAGGAGGTAAATCCAGGCAAGATGCAGAGGCTCTGGGCAACAGTGCACTGCAACACAAGGCCAGATGCATTCACTAGGGAATTTTTACAAACCTTTTAAGAAGCACTCCAGTCAATCATTTTCAAGGTTTTCCAGGAAATTGAAGAATTAATAACATTCCCAAACAGCTTCTATGAGGCATATATCACCCTGATTACCAGAGTAGACACAGACTCTACAAAAAAAGAAAATTACAGGTCAATATGCCTGATGAGAGGCCGAAGCGATAGTCCAGTGGGTAAGGCGTTTGCCTTGCATGCGGCAGAGCCAGTTTTGATCCCCGGCTTCCCATATGGTCCCCCACGCAATGTCAGGAGTGATTTCTGAGTGTAGAGCCAGGATAACCCCTGAGTATCGCTGGGTATGACCCCAAAAAGCAATATACCTGATGAATAGAGAAGCAAAGATTCTCAATAGAATACTGGTAAATAGAATCCAACAACTTGTCAAAAAGATTGTGCACCATAACCAGGTAGGATCGATGCCAGGAATGTAATGGTGTTTTTAACATTCGCAAGTCAATCAACATAATACTTCATAACAACATAAGAAAAGGAAAAACACCAAATGATCATGTCAATAGATGAAGAAAAATAATTTGACAAGATCTAGCACCCATTCATGATAAAGCTCTCAATAAAAGGGAGTTGAAGGAGTTTTCCCTCCATATAGTCAAAGCCATCTATCACAACCCCTAAAACAAGCATTGTTCTCAGGTGGGGGAAAAAGCTAAAGGCTTTTCCCCTTTGATCAGGCACTATATAAGGTTTACCACTCTTGCCATTGCTAGTCAATATAGTAACAGCCTTAGCAGTAGTTGCTTTAGCAATTAGGCAAGAAAAAATTGCAATATTCCCCCAAAGCATTGTACAGATTCAATGTAGTCCCTATAAGTATACACAGGACATTTTTCAAATAAATAGACGAAATTTTTCTGAAATTCATTAAGAAAAATAACCCTTATGAATAGCAAAAACCATCCTTGGGGAAAATAAGATAGAGGTATAACCTTCCCAATTTCAAAATCTACTAAAAAGTGATAGTAGTCAAACAGCATGGAATTGGCATAAAGACAGACCAACGGAATAGAGTTGAATATCCTGATACAGACCTTCAAATGTGTGGTCATCTAATCTTTGATAAAGGAATAGAAAATATGAATTAGAGTAAGGAAATCTCTTCAACAAGTGGTGCTGGGAAAACTGAAAAACTACATGCAAAAAAAATGAATTCAAACCTATTTCTAGTGCCAGGTACAAAAGTCATATAAAAATGGATTAAATATCTCAATATCATACTGAATTCATAAGATACACAGAGAAAAATGTGGACAGAACCGCAGTGACACTGAAGATAAAGGAATCTTCAAGGATGAAATACCACTGATCAAGCAAGTAGCAGCAAAGGTAAACAAATGGGAGTACATTAAACTAAGGAGCTTCTGCAATTCAAAAGAAACAATAACTAACATATAAAGACAGCCCATAGATTGGGAAAAATATTTACTCAATATATATCTGATAAGGGGTTAATATGCAAGATATATAAGGAACTGGCATAACTTTACAGAAAAAATCATCAAACCCCATCAAAAAATGGGGGAAAATAAATGAACAGTTCTCTTCAAAGAAATAAAAATGGCCAAAAGATACATGAAAAATGGTCTACATTTTTAATCTTCATGGAGATGCAGACTAAAACAACAGTAATATATCATCTCACTTCCCATAGATTGGCATACCTCAAAAAGAGCAAGTCATTATATATATATATACATATATGTTATATATATTATATTATAATATATATTATAATGTATATTATAATATATATTATAAAATATATTATATATACATATACATATACATATATACTATGATACCAATATCCAAGGTCAGGCAAAACATGGATCAAGAGGTCTTGTCAAAGTGATAATAGCCAAGAACTGTGCATTAAATATAGGCAAAAAGATATACATGATAACCTCTAAATGTATGTATTGCAATCCTCAATGTGCAAGAGAAAGAAGGAGAAAGAGAGAGAAAAAAATAAAAGAGATAAAGAACCTGCCATAGAGGCAGGCTAAAGGAGGGGGAAGGGAATCGGGGACATTGATGGTGGGAAATAGGCACTGACTGGTGGAGGGATGGGTGCTAGAACACTATGACCAAAACCCAAACATGGACATCTTTGTAATTGTATATCTCACGGTGGTATAATAAAATATTAAAAAAAACAGTTTAGTACACCCCAGGTAATGATAAGTGACTTTGCTATTTAATGCAAACCAGACTCTTCAGTTAATACAGAGTATCTCTATCAATGGTTATTAAAATATACCACGTAATGGAATTTTAAAATAAAAATCGAAAGAGAAAGAAAAAAAAGGAGCAAGAGTAACCAGTGCTGGCTTGGATATGAGGAGATAGGGACTCTTCATTGTTGGTGTGAATGCTGACAGGTCCAGCCTTTTTGGAAAACAATTTGACATTCCTCTAAAAGTTAGAAATTTAGCTAACATATGACCCATGATAGCACTTCTTGGATTATACTCTGGGGACCTGGGATTGCGATGGCAGTAGGAAAACTCTGCACATTGGTGGAGGGTAATGTACGCTGGTGGGGAGATGGGTATTGGAACATTGTATGCCTGAAAATCTATATGATCAGCACGGGAACTGTGTATCTCATGGTGATTTGATAAAAAATCCAATTAAATGCATTGACAATCTTAGATAGTCTGAGATCTATTGTTAAAGCTTCCCTGTATGTGTTCCTTAGTAAGAAATTGATGATGATTCCCAAGAAATTTCCTTAGTGATCTATAGGTTATAGGTTACACAGTTTAATCCTTTTGAGAACTATATCTCATTGATTTTTTTTTTAAATTCTAGTACTTAAAAGAGGGCTTGATATTTTTGCATATATTACGTAACGTAGCTTGCTAGTCATTCATTGTTTCTGTTATTTGTGAGTGGTTTTCTGCTGTTTTTCTTCCTGGATAGGTATTGAGGATGGATATACACTATGTAAAGTTATATAAGTATAAAGTAACATACAACATTATAAATCCACAGTATGGTGACCTTGAGGTAGATTAAAATACAGCTACAGCATATTAATGATGAATAAAGATCAAATTAATTTTAAAAAGAAAGTTACAATGTTAAAATTAAAGATATATTCTCTTGTAATTCTTCAGTTTAACCTCATATAATCTATTGATATTCAGGGAAAATTGAGTTATTTTCATTTTATGAAGAAATAACCTGATTAAGGCAAGGTGACTAGTTTCTTAAACTTAGTGAACTGAATAAAGTCCTATTGTGTTTCGTAATCTCATAAAACTATATCAGGCTTTTAAATTCCAAATCAGCCAGATTGAATTTTGAGTGAAATCTACTTCCCTCTCTGTCATGGACTGTGAGAAAGCTATTATATTTCTCTGTTTGGTGTTACATGTCTCTCTCTTTTCTAAGAGCTTCAGGCCTGTTCATTTATCGCTTTACTAGCTCTGCTCAATCTACTGTGGATTTGAGCAGCTACTGGGTAATAACTGCTAGTGAAAAGACACTTTCTGGACTCTGAGATGGTCAGTCTTCATATTTAGCCACCATATATGGAATTTAAATCTTGCTATATCAGTTATATTTTAAAATGAGAATCAGACACTATTTAATGTGAGATTACTATTTGAAGAGGAAAAGTATGAAAATTTTCTTCATAGTTATCAAGTCTAAAATATCCTCTACCAAAGTTAAACATAATGCGATTTGTTTTCATATTTACAATTATTTTTTGCAATTTTATTAAGAAATATTGTTAAATATAAATCTGTGGGTCTTTTTAGTGCTTTTAATTTTCATTGAACTCCCATAATTAAATTGGTATGCTTATTTAATCTATTTTTTGGGAAAATAGGATTACTTTCCTACCAATTGAGATTTATTGCTACTATATTTTTAAATTTAATGAGTGTTAGAATCAGTCATTGATTTCATATTGAAAACTTTCTATGGAAAATTTATAGTGTTCTTTTGTTTCCAAAAGGTAATGAAATGCCTTTAGACAAATAAGATTAATTTAGAATGACCAGCGATAGATAATACAGCAGGTATATTTAGTGCCTCCTAAGTCTTTCCAGGAGTTATCTCTGAGCACAGATCCAGAAGTATCTCTGAGCCCTGAGCATAGCTACATGTGGTCTCAGCAAAACAAGATAGAGAAGAGGGAATAAAAAGAAAATATGCTAAATATACATTAAAGTCACATAAATATACTAAATATAGGTAAACCATACTACATATATACTTGGTAATGTATATTACTAAATGTACATCATTATTTGTTTCCTTTGATATACTAGAATTAAAATCATTTTCTTTTTATTTTTTGGGTTACACATGGTTGCATTCAGGGACTCCTGGCTCTGTGGTAAGGGATCAATTCTTACTCAGCTCAGGGACCATACACCCTACAGTGATTGAACTTGGGTCAGCTGCATGCAAGGCAAATGCCTACCTAGTATATTGTCTAACCAATTTCATGAATTATAAATCTTAAAAAAGTTCTCTTTTCAATTATGTGGTAGAAGTAATCTGTAGTTTATTGGAGGTAATGGGAGATGTTCTATAGTCTGATATCATGTTCTGCTTATTAGGATTGAGGAATGTTAGGAATGAGATGAGTAGAAAATTGAATTATAAAGTGAAAGACTGATTCAATATATTGGTACAGTAATATACTATTAGAAATAGTTAACAGCACAAAGAACCTCCGGCTCCATACACATCTCTTCGAGTGCACCGTTCTCCTTGAATTAACATACACCTCAGAGACCTGGGCCCTATGAAAGCAGGATGAAAACGCTATTCAGGTCTCCCAAAGAAGAATTGAAGGAGTTATGCTTGAAATATCATGTCTCACTCAAGTGAGAAAAGGAATCCTGAGTTCTGATATCCATCGATGATCCAGAGTCAGGGACACTGTCTCATTTGCTAAGGCATCGAAAATCAGATGAGCTGGACATGTAATGCGATTTGGAGACAACCTCTGGACTAGAGCCATTACTGACAGGATCCAATGGGACCTCAAAAGATCATGTGGCTACCCACCTACAAGATGGTTAGATTTCTTTATCATGACACTGAACAGAAATGGTTTGAAGCTCTTCATATTCCTGGAGCAAGCAGATTCCATTGGGCTACACTGGCATGTGACAGGGACAAATGGAAACATTACTGGCGCCCAGTCGAGCAAATCAATAAATAATGGGATGTCAAGTGATCAAGTGATCAATATACTATTACCAGGAAATTGAAACCTTGCTGATACATCTTGCTTATATTGCGATGTCAGAGACCTTATGTTCCATGACAACAATTTCTTATTCTAATATTTCAATGTCCAGAAATATATTTTACTTGCTACCGATTTTAGATTTAAGAGTAAACAGGAGCTTCATTTCTTTGCTCTGGAACCATTTTTTTGTGTGTGTGTCAGGAGGGAAATAGAATCTCACTCCCTAAGCTCTATGAATTTTCATGGTGCTATACAATCTTAAGGAAAAAATACAAAATATTTGATAAATGAATTAATCAACAACAAAAAATATCTGGCCTTTAAGAAAGTCTACCTATGTAATAGCTAATTATGTTTTATTTTACCATATTTATTTTAGTAATATTTAAAATGCTGAATTATTTGAAAAGTAAGTAGATTTTTCAGAGTCCTAAAAGTACATAAGGATTAATGACATGTTTAAAATATCAGATAGCCTTTATAATTCATGAAAGCTTTTTTCACAGTTAGAGAAATCCTTACCACCTATACTTTTGTGAGTGTTCTAAGAAAATTCATGTATTTTCTTTAGAAAATTTTCAAAGAGAAAAGGAATCTTGTATTTATAAAAATGAAATTATAAGTCCAAGTTATTTCTTGTGGACTTGACTAATAGCTATGTTTTGTTTTAAATTGGGCAGTCATCTTCAGGCCCTTTTCCCATTGAAACATGCCTATGTACTGAGAAGTCAGATTTTTTGCTCTCTATGATGAGGTGGCAGGGGAATGGGCAATTTCATTCAGAGGTAGATATTTGCTCCTGAAAGCATGGTCATTTTAGAACATATAAGTGCTCTTAGAAAATTGAATGCCGTGTTGACGAATACCACTACAGTGTTGAAGATAAAAAGAGGTAGAATCACATACACACACACAATTCTAAAACTTTCTTATGAAATGGCCTGAAAAATAAAGGATTCAGGACTATTTTTACAGGTTTCTGATGATGAGACTGAGATTGATGTTGTCTAATATAGTTTGGATTAACTTCAATGTGGTTGATAAATTCCCTTAAGCTAAGCGGTGGAGGTGAGCAGTTCTCTTGGAACAGCATCAGTGTGGAAGTTAGGCAGATTGTGTGAGTTTGGACTGAAGAAAGATGTTGATTTGTGTTAGAGTTGTAAGAGAGGCTTCATTTGTCCCAGATGAAACTTTTATTATTGGGGGTACCCTTTCAGAAATGTCTCAAGTGGAGGTATTATGGTCAGGCCACAGGTGGTATGCTGTCACTGGGAGGAAAATAGAATCTTGGGTGAAAGAAAAATTTTCCTCAGAGGAAAATTCATCTCTGAGTTCTCAGTGATAATAATATACAGGTGGTAAATCAGTGCTTGCAAATCACTGGATTTCTTGCTAACACTGAGGAAACTGTGTTGAGTTCTGTGTTGTGAGAATAAGATTTAAAACTTAAAGCTTCAAGAAACCAAAGCATTGATCTGCCAAACAAGAAAGCCGGATTCTCAGAAACCACGATCTCTTTCTTACAAGTACCTTCTTTATTCTATTTAACCTATAAGACAACATAATTGTCACTGATTTGAGATAGATTCAATTTTTTTGGAGGATGACTCATATGCTTGAATTATTTTTATGAGGTAATAGCATCTCCAGAGTCCATTTTAATTGTTGCATCAGGTCAGCATCTTTTATACAAAATGGTGTGTGATGTAGTCACTAAATCCCATGATTATGTTTCCACAGTCACATTAATTTTGCTGGAATGGCTCTCTTGTATTCACTGTCATGGTATTTGGTATCCTTAAGCCTTGGAATTGATGTTTCCTAACTTTAACAATAATATTCATGGAGATATTCATGAACTATATCTCAATGGAAGTCAAAATAATATACTGTCCCTACACGGTGTAAAGGATTCAAAGAATGAATTTGTTGTTATCTTCCCACATTACCTCCAAAGAAATAGTTTCATGATGTTGATACTTTGCTGTTCTGGTTTAATTTGTCTCTCATAAGGTAAATGTACTCAATAGATGCAGATTTATAGCATAAAACTCACAATACTTAAAGTATGAAACTATAGAGAGAAGGGTATTTCTTCCTAGAAACATTTAGTAAGTATTTATTGATCACTTGATCACTTGACATCTCGTTATTCATCGACTTGCTCCAGAGGGATCTAGTAACAGTTCCATTTCATCCTATCACATGCAAGTATAGCCCATGACATCTGCATGCTTCAGGAATACAAAGAACTTCAAACCGTTCTTTCAGGGTCTTGACGAAGAAGTCTGACCATCTTGTAGTTGGGCGGCCACATGATCGGTTGACGCCCTATGGGTCTCGAGGGTAACGAATCTAGTCAGAGTCATCTCCAAATCGCAATACATGTTTAGCCTATCTGATTCTTGATGCCTTGGCAAATGAGACAACGTACCATACTCTGGATCGTCGACGGAAGTCTGAACTCCGGATTCCTTCTCTCACTTGAGTGAGGTGTGATATACCAAGCATAGCTCTTTCGATTCCTCTCTGGGAGACCGAATAGCATTCTCATCCTGCTTGGACAGGGACCAGGTCTCTGAGGCCTATGTTAATGCAAGGAGAATAGTGGAGTCGAAGAGATGTACCCTGAGCCAGAGGTTCTTTGTCCTTTTAGCTAGTTTTTCGATGCTCTTGAAAGCATTCCATGCCACTCTCTTCCTCCTGCGCAGCTCAGGTTTTAGGCCATTCATCATGTGGTCTTCTCGACCTAGGTACACATACTGCTGCATTCAGAGATGTTTGTTCCGTTGAGAGTTAATGGGGCCTCTGGAACTAGTTCACTTTTCATGGACATAGTTTCATTGAGATTCAGCTGTAGTCCTATCTTTCCACATTCTCGGTCAAAGTGAGCCAGCATTTGTGCTGCTTGGCTAATGTTTGGTGTGATTAGAACAACATCATCAGCAAAGCAGAGGTGGTGTAGTTGCCGACCATCTATCTTCACTCCTATCCCTACCCATTCTAATTGTTGCATGATGTTCTCAATGGTGGCACTGAAGAGTTTTGGTGAAATGGTATCACCCTGGCAAACCCCTCTTTTGACATCAATGATCACTTTCTTGTACAATGGTCAGATCCTGGTGGTGAATCCGTAATACAGCTCACAAAGGATCTTAATGTATTGGGTTTGAACACCCTGTTTGTCTAGGGCTTCAATTACTGCTTCAATCTCAACAGAATCAAAGGCTTTCTTTAAATCAATGAACCTTAGACAGAGCGGCATCTTGAACTCCCTACAAACCTCAATAGCTTGGTTACCATGTGGATATGGTCTGTCGGGTGCTCCGCCGGGTCCCCGACAGTGCCGGGAAGCGAGTTCCCTTCTAGCTCCGCCGGGCGAGGAATGGATGAACACTCAGGAATCCGATACAGTTTTAAAAGGCTTTACTTATCACAGGTTCAGGCATACAAATCAGCAAAAGGAAAAAACCCGATGCTTAGGATTCCAGGCTAGAACCCCAGCCACGTGTAGGCCAAGATGGCGACCACCACATGTAAAACTTCCAAGGGGAATAAACGCTCACAAGGCGAGATCCCACCGGGAAGAAGCCCGGAGAGCGGGAACCGGCTAGTTTATACCCCCGCAACTCAGACCTTCCTCCCATTGTTATGGAAAGCAGGGAGGGTCCAATGCCCTCAGGTAATCCCTCCCTGCATCCTCACCTAGGGCCTTTACTGTGCTAATGTTTTGAGCCGGGAATGCCTTTGAAATGTAGAGAAGGGGGTTTCTGAGATGGCATGTCACTGTACCAAAGATCAACACCAATGCCAGTTAAATATTTCTCCAAGCCTTCACAAGTCTCCTCTACTTCATTGTAGTTTTATATTTTATCAGGGAGCCATGCTTGTTTGTTTGGAAGCAAACAGCATTTCTCTCTGGTCTAATTACTTAGGTGTCCTACGTGGCCAGGCTAATATGCTGGTAAGATCTAGCTAGTCCCACGATGATTGTGATAGCATGGGAGAATATTTATACCAGCTAGTACAGCATACATGGTCGGATAAACTGCCACATTTAGACTACCCCCTTATCTACGGAGTGATTTGCGGGAGGCAATCCAGAGCAGATGCAGCGGCCCTTAGGAGTCCTGCAACAATGGTCGATTGTGCTGAATCCTTTTCGAAGCCAGCTTACTTGCATGGTTGTCCTTCATCTAATGTTCTGCCAATCCTGTTCAGGATGACTCTAGTGAACAGCTTGTAGATGATGGACAACAGGCAGATGGGGCGATAGTTGCCAATGTCCTGAATGTCTCCCTTCTTGAACAGTAGGAACTGTCCTGCTGGTTTTCTATTGGGAGGTCACCTTGCATTCAGACAGGTATCCTGTGAAGAGCTGAGCTAGTTATTAATGAGTACAGACGACAGATTCTTCAGGTGTTCAAGTCTGACTTTGTTTGTGCCTGGTGATGTTCCCTTCTTTACTGACCAAATGGCATGTCGGATTTCAGAAGGGAGAACTGAATAATAGCTGATCTATTTTTTTCTAATATAAGAAAAGGAATTATACATGTTACTATTCTAGTTGTTTGGTTATCATTAATCAATAAACTTCTCCAAATCTTCCTATTTTCATTTCCTAATTGAAAGCACAGGTAAATGGCAATAGAACCCTTTGGAAAAATTGGAGGAAATGTTATTATATAATCTTTCTGTAGTTAGAGTTGTTCTTCCAAGAGACCTGATTCATCCTTAACCGGGGTTTCTTGATCTGATAGTCGACTCTCTGGATACTATGCATAGTTTTGAGGAATTTTACTGGGCAGTCACCCTTTATGCCTTGCTCACCCTCTTTAATCTCTTTGTGCTAACTGAAATAATATTTTCTATCTAGGAGCACTGCTCACTTAACTATTTTCAGTGTTATTGGTGTCGGATTGTCTTACAGCCAGCTCAGTCTTACTGGTGATTAAGATAAGGCTTACAACCTTAATTTTGGTGTTTGAGTAATACCATATGGCCTTCATTATATTTGGCTTATATTATCCCATTGTCATTATAGAACCCATTTCAATAATAGCATTTCCTACTGTTATGTCTGCCTTTACAGAGGGCAGCCACCACTGGGATTCTGAATGATTCTGGGACCTTATCACATAAACAGACAAACAATAAGTAAACAATAAAAGGTCTTAAACTTTGGGAAACAGAAGTTGCTGTAGGACATTTCTATTAAATTCATTTATCTAGAAGGATTTCTGACTTTCCTGACCTTGTATTGTAAACCCAGTTCACATGTGCTCTTCTGAGAATTTTTTGTTTATTAAAAACTCTCA
The DNA here is from genome assembly GCA_021461705.1 of Cryptotis parvus. Classification (NCBI taxonomy): domain Eukaryota; kingdom Metazoa; phylum Chordata; class Mammalia; order Eulipotyphla; family Soricidae; genus Cryptotis; species Cryptotis parvus. The sequence goes on along the minus strand of JAJIBD010005054.1, from coordinate 126,269 downwards.
TTTTTAACTGCTCATGGTATTTTTTGTAATTTTTCCTTTATGAGGACCATTTTTTCCATACTTTTTAAGAGATACCTCAATAAAATATCTGAACCTGTGTCCTAGAGAAATTGGTAGGTTTTAAAATCTTGAAGTGTAGAGAGTGACCACAAATAGGTTTGAGCCAGTGGAACAAATACTGGATTTGTTTATTTGTGCTAGTTGGTGGCTTTTGATCTTAGGGATCATTCATGGAGATACTCAAGGGCCATATGTAGTGCTGGGGATCAACTGAATCAGCACACACAAAGCAAGTGCTCTTCCCACTTTACCTCCAGCCCCAAACACTGGATGATGATAAAAAATAGTAAATTCCTTTTTCAGGATCAGGAGATCGAAAGAGATTATATGTGTGTGTGTACATATATATATATATATATGTAGTATAGAGATAAAAGTTTATAAAATGTGTGCTACAAACGGATATATATATCCTTTTATGAAACGTTTATAAAATGTTTATAAAAACTTTTATATATATCCTTGTTGCAGCACATTTCATAAACTTAGATATTCACTCTTTCCCAATAATGTATTTGACCTCATACATTTATTGGAATTCAGATTTTAAATTCTGGAGTTATTCAATTCATATGCTGGGTCTGATCATTTGCTGCCTGAAGAATACAGGAGGCATATATGTTTTACCATAAGAATAGGAAATTCATATCTTGTCTAATCATACAGTCTCTTCATCTTTGCAAAATTATTTTTTGTATAACTTCCCAAAAAGTATCCAGAAAAGCTAAACTGATTACAAATTATTGCAATTACAAATGATCGTTGTAATAATTACAACTTCCCAAGGTCCTCAAAGTCTGACATTCTTATTCACTAAACTGTTTCCTTTGACTAATATTCTTTCCCACTTCACTAGTGGACAACTCTGTATGCCAGGGTCAGTCTTTTCTTCATTTGACATAGTAGATGTGCTATCTTGATAGTTGACAAGACTCCAATATATAATTTTTATGCTTATTGCCTAATATCATTTTGTGGGTGAGTTAGTCACACATGGTGTTACTCAGAAAAGAGAGAGAGAGAGAGAGGACAAAGAACCTCCGGCTCCAGGCACGTCTCTTTGACTCCACTGTTCTCCTGCATTAACATACGCTTCAGAGACCTGGGCCCTACGAAAGCAAGATGAGAATGCTATTCGGGTCTCCCAGAGAGGAATTGAAAAGAGCTATGCTTGGAATATCACGCCTCACTCAAGTGAGAGAAGGAATCTGGAGTTCTGACCTCCATCGCTATTCCAGAATTAGGGATGCTGTTTCGTTTCCCAAGGCATCAAAAATCAGATGGGCTGGACATGTAATAGATTTGGAGACAACCGCTGGACTAGAGCCATTACTGACTGGATCCCACGGGATGTCAAAAGATCATGTGGCGGCCCACCTACAAGATCGTCAGACTTCCTTGTCAAGACCCTGAAGGAACGGTTTGAGGCTCTTCATATTCCTGAATCAACCAGATGCCATTGGGCTACATTGGCACGTGATAGGGTCCAATGAAAATGTCACTGGTGCCTACTTGAGCAAATCGATGAATAACGGATTCAAGTGATCACGTGATCAAGTGGTGTTACGCAGAACTTTCTCCCTGGCTCTGCATTCAGAGATCACCTTCACAGTGCTTGGGGACCAGATAGAATGCTTGGATCAAACCTGTGTTGGTCATGTTCAGAAACATTCTGCCCCCTGAACTATTACTCTGGTTGGTCCCAATCATACATCAGTTTTTAATATAAAATATTCAATAAGAAAAAAACTCTATGGAAAGAAAGCAAGATGAGAGCAGTGCAGCAGCCATCAAAGCTGGTGGAGGGATTGCAATCTTCAGTGGTCTGAGCAGCCAATGGGGTCACAAATTCTCAGAGTGAGTGACCCTGAGTGCTCCTGGCTCAGAGAGAGTGCCATTAAATGAAACCAGCCTCACAATGCCAGCCCAAGGTGGGTTGCATAAGCATAGTGGCAATGTAATCTCCAGCTAGCAGAGCCCCTACAGCACTTGGCAATATGGGTGATGACAGAGTTTTAATGTGTCTAATGTGCCTCTTGAGGTTTAATATGGAGTATGGGTGTTGAGGTACTAGAGCTGAAGAAGAGCTGTGGATTTCCATATGGGCCCTGGAAACTTGACACCAGTAGGACAGTTTCATTTCTTCCCATACTGCCCACAGAATACTATGGAAAAAAAACTTCCCTAATGGACAACTGTCTGGAGATCCAGGATGGGGCATGTGTACCCTTACTAGACTCTGCTGGAGTGGTGGATCTAACCCATCCAATTAACCAAGCAAAAGGCAACAGCCTTAGCTCCATCCAGGACCCTGCCAGGGCTGCTGTTGCCAGCACTAGGCAAGTGGATGAAAAACCTGAGGGTGCCAGAGGGCCTCTTGATACCCCCCCAAATCGCCACTGTGCATCTAGTCAGATTCCAACAACGCAGAACCAAGTTTACTGAGAAATTAAAATGCTAAAGTTAGGTATGTGGGAGCCATAGCTACAAACCACCTCTGGCTCAGCCATACAAGATCACTTATCAGCCTTGCTTCAGAGAACCAGAAATGAACCCTTAAGGAGACCAGAGCTACAGATAAAAAAGTTCTTTCACTGGCCATGATTCAGAGACTCATAAAGCTCAATAGAGGTTAACACAATGCAGAGATGCTCTGAGACCCTGACCAAGACTGAGTCATCTGGGTACCCTGGAGAGGGGTGGGTGAGTGCCCACACCTGCCTAAAGATAGCCCAGACAGCCCAAAACTTCTGCATTCCACAGTTACTGCCGTGCTCCTGGCCCATCCCACTGGTCATGATGAGCCTCATCCAGAAAATAATTTGTTGTAAAACTCAGTATGTGTGAGTTGTGACTAAAATTTCCAAGCTTTCATGGAATCAGGGATGGGCTTCCTCCCCCATCTCCCTGCATGTCCAGAAGCCATAAAAGTCAGGAATACACCTCAGAGTCATCCAGTTAAAATTCAACTACAGTTGTATTACCTCATTATAAATTGTAGGCATCCTGGAGCATGATACACTGATAAAACACTGATAAACCAGGAGTAGCACACAAGATTGAATGGGATGCAATGTAGAAGGCGTCCAATCTCAATTAATATTGGCACAAAAGGATTGACCTCTAACACTTTAGTACTATCTTATACAAAGGCTTAATAATTTCATGGTAAGATAAATAATCTCCACTAACTTTCTTCTGAGGAAACAGTTTTTCATCATTCTTGTAAGAAATTATAACAAGTAATATAAAGTAAATCTGTCGTGCTATGGGGACAGGGTTAAGGATTATGTAGGAAAATTGGAAGTAACAGTGGTGGGGAGTGCAATGGTGGTGGGAGAGCAATGGTGGTGATGGTATATTGAATGTTTGTAACAAATCATGATGAACAGAATTGTAACCACATTGTTTATACAGCTGTAATGGGAAAATAAAGTAAAAATTGAAAAAAAAGAAAAAACTAAGAAAGTTAAATATAGTTTATAGACTGGGAAATATAATCCCTGTGTGAGAGGAGAAAAAGGTTTGGACAGAGGAAGTATTTAAAATTTTATATCAGAGTTCTCACTATACCCACTGAGTAGGTCTCTAAAATTTGGATAATATTTTATAAGTATTACAAATTATGGAAAAGAGAATGGGATATATAATCACATAAATAGTTGTGTACGTTCAAAGATAATGTGTTACCTTGGTTGGAAATATCTCTGTGGCAGAAAATTATTTCCCAGAATTAGGAGTAAATGACAGAAGGCAAAAATGTGGAGAATAAATGATTGACTCCTCAAGGGAAGTTCTAGTTGGCGTTGTTTATGAACACTACAGTATGAAGAACATTCATTCACACTAACATTTGGGCTTGTTTGGTGACACTTGATGTTTCCATATGGTAAGAGTTTAATTGCTCTAATATTGAAATTGAAATTTTAAGATTCAAGTTTGAAAACATTATGTTTCTATTTTTAAATATAAATATCTATGGGAATTTTGTATATTTATTCAACTTCTTATAATATTTTATATCTATAACATTTAAATATTGAAGTAACAAAATTTTATATAAATAAAAATTAAAGTTTAATATGGGCCAATCATAATTAATAGTACTGTAAAATTTACAAGCAATAATCTCTTAATGTTAGATAAAATTAATTAGTATAAAATTAATTGGGATCTGAGAAGGTTAGAGGAAGAAATGGAAGAATAAAGGCAGAGAGTTTGAAACTCTGGTGGAGGGATTGATGAAATATCTCTGCATCTATACAATAACTTCAGTCATACTATAAGTTATGATGTCACCAAATATTTTTAAGTTGTAATGATAAAAGCAACATGAATAGCACAGGTTCATATTTTAAACATATTCTAATACCATTTATTTACCTTATTTTTACCATTTTAAGACATAATGATCTTTGTCTTAATTTTTTGAAATAGAGATAGTATCTTGAAGAATGTCAATATGGAGAATATAATTCTAGTCAAAAACAAAAATGAGACATTCCATTAAGTATTTTGATAAATGAGTGATATATACAAGTGAGGCGGGACCTGGAGGGGTGGGTGAGAGGCTTGGGGCACACTGGTGGTGGGACTGGCGTGGGGACAATGAATTTGTAAGTCACAGTGTTTAAATAAAAAAAGATTTCCTTAAGTTGTGCCTGATGCCAGAGCGATAGTACAGGAGGTAGGGCATTTGCCTTGCATGCACCGACCCGGGTTTGGTCCCCAACATTCCATATGGCCCTGAGTGCAGCCAGGAAAATTCTTGAGAGCAGAGCCAGGAATAACCCCTGAGCATCACTGAGAATGGCCAAAAAACAAAACAGAGCAAATTAGTGTACTTAAAGAGAAATGAGGGGGAGAAACATGCTCAGAGAGAACACAGGTTTCTCCAGGGGAGAAAAGGCTTTTGAGAAGGTTGAATGCAATTCTCCAAACTGTCTTGGCCCGAGTCAGGGCTGGTAAAGTCTGTCGGGCACCTGGGCGGCACCTGCGCTCGTGTCCTGTACACCCACCTGCTCTGCCTGAGGGAGGCAAGAAGGGGAGGGGGGCAGTGCTCTGGGGACTATGCCTTCCTGGAGATTAAAGCTTGGGGGCCCCATGCTAGGCACGGCTCCTGCTTTTGAACCATCCAACTCTGCCTCCTGCAGACAGCTCTAAGCAGTAAGGTGCAGCTTTTTATTTTTTATTTATTTTATTTTTTGGCCCCTGAAGGAGTCTTTTTGAAATTTTTACCATTACTACTCTTAGGTGAGTCTGTGGATCAGCATATCTGGGCCGGAGTTGAAAAAGACTGCTGCAAGGTGGGTGTCGATGATCCGGGCTGTGATAGGCTCTTCTGCTGGGTGGAGTTCTAACGAGGGAGAAGTCTGGATGTGGAAAATGGTGGCCCTCATGGAGTGGGGGTCGTCTGGCTTGTTGCGAGGCTCTGCTGGGGTGGCAGGCCAGGGCTAGTACCTGCCATCCATCCCGGGTGCCTCATGAGTGACTAGGCAAAGGGAGAGCTGGTGGCAGCTCTGCCCCATGTCTGTGAGTCTCTGGATCAGCATACCTGGGCCGAATTAATAAAGACTGCTGCAGACTTGCAAGCAGCTGCGTGGTTCATCAATAAATGTTGCATTTAGAGGTGACTACAAGAGTGTGCCACCCGCATGGCAGAGCCTGGCAAGCTAACCGTGTTGTATTTGATATGCCAAATACCAATAACAATTATAGACCTCATTCCCATGACCTGATGGAATGGTTTGAGGCTCTTTATGTTCCTGGAGCAAGCAGATGCCCTTGGGCTCTACTAGCATGAGACAGGACATATGGAGATGTTACTGGTGCCCACTCGAGCAAATCGATGATGAACAGGAAGATAGTGTTAGTGATATTAAAATTATAGTTACAAACTTTCTCAAGGGACAATAAAACTTGAAAATATAAAACTCCAATAAATATGTATATATATATACATATATATATAACTCCTGTTTTCTATTTCAAAATAGCTTTCTTTGCTGTGTTTCAATGTATTATTTGATGTTGATTGAACATCAGTAGTTTGCTCTTCCAAGTGACACTTTTATCAAATATAACACATGACACTAACAAATTTCAGTTTTCAAGGTAACAACAATGAATTTTTATGTTCTCAGCAGATATGACTGTCCTTTACCAATGACTAGCAGTCCATAAGTGCATAGAGGGACTGGAGAAATAGCACAGTGGATAGGGCATTTGCCTTGCATCTGGCTGACCCGGATTCGATCCCGGCATACCATATAGTCTCCCAAGTACTGCCAAGAGCAATTCCTGAGTGCAGAGTCAGGAGTAACCCCTAAGCATGGCTGGGTGTGACCCAAAAACAAAAAAAGAAAAATAAGTGCATAGGTCCTCAAGTGTAACTTATTTTTAGTATGTAAAGAACCTTAAAAAGTGTTTTTATTGCTATTTATGGAAATCTTTTCTAGTGGGAAATTCCAACTAAATGAAATATTGCAACCGATTGAAAAAATCAGGTACAAGGAGGGGTGAAAGGGAGCATGGGACCAATGGGAGAGGGAAGTGACACTAGTGGTAAATTTAATGTGGAAATATTATTCCTCTAAAATCCAACAATAAAAACTTTAATGAAATAGAATCTAAAATATTTATTTGGAATTTTGAAGCACATATGTATTTAGACAACTTCATTCTATTAAGATTTTCAAGATAAAAGGGTCAATAAAGTAAAAACATTTTCCCTCTATTTTCATAAATAGAACTTTTCTACTATTACTATTTCTATGAACTTATCTATATTCATTCCTTAATTTGATGAGCCTTCATAGCCTCTCATTTAAAACTCTTATGATTTTAACATCATCTGGTTTACCAAAACAAACTTCATAAACTGCTTTCCTGTCACAGTACTTTTCATTGAATTTAATGACAATAAGTATAGAAAATTGCCTACTAGATGTCAACAAAGTTGAGAGCTGAAGAAGCAATTGTCACTACACCATACCGTGGCTGTCATGACCTTCCTATGCCCACGCAATGGAAGTTCTGTTGTTCACACTTACTCTGAAAATGACTCTTTCCATCAAAAGAAGTAGGCTATAAACTGTTTTTCCCACCCTACTGTGTAGGCAGAAACTAGTAACAACAGATGGCTAAAGAACATAATGTCCTAAGATTAGAGACAGAAAAATTCAGGTCCCCCAAATAGAAGTTAATCCACAGTTACTGACTACTGCAGGCCAGAAATTTTGTTGAGCTAACACAGGGAAAGTAATTTCATAATCTCTTTGACTTTTTTTAAAATTGTACTTAAGGAACTTTATAATAAAATGTAGGGAAGGCTGCATAGCATAGAATTGTGAAGAGTGAGGACAATGTCAAAGGCTGTACATTTAGCAGTAAATTTATTTAATTGCTGAATTGTTTGGGGACCACATCCAATAATGCTAGGGTTTATTCCTGGCTCTATGATCATAGATCATAGATCAAAGATCATCCAATAGTGCTAGGGTTTACTCCTGGCTCAATGACATAAATCTTACATTCATAGATTTATGATCATAGATCATTCCAGGTAAGACTCAGAGGGACCCTGTGGAGGACTAGGTTTTGAACCCTGGTTAGCTATTTGATAATCACTGTATCACTGTCTTCCCATTCATCATTGATTTGCTTGAGTGGGCACCAGTAACATCTCCATATGCCCTCTCTAATGCAAGTAGAGCCCAAGGGCACTTGCTTGCTCCAGGAACATAAAGAGCCTCAAACCATCAGGTCATGGGAATGAGGCCTATAATTGTTACTGGCATTTCGCATATCAAATACGACATGGGTATCTTGCCAGGCTCTGCCATGCAGGTAGCATACTCTTGTAGTCATCTCTAAATCCAGCATCTATTGATGAACAGTGCAGCCGCTTGCATAGGCAGGTCTGCTGGGTAGAGTTCTAACGAGGGGGAAGTCCGGATGTGGAAAATGGAGGCCCTCATGGAGGTGGGGGTCGTCTGGCTTGTCGCGAGGCTCTGCTGGGGTGGCAGGCCAGGGATAGAACCTGCCATCCCTTCCAGGTGCCTCGTGAGTGACTGGGCACGGAGAGCCAGTAGCTGCTCTGTCCCATGTCTGTGAGTCTCTGAATCAGTATACCTGGGCCGGATTTTAAAAAAAGACTGCTGCAGGGTGGATCTCAATGAGCCGGGCAGTGATAGGCTGGTCTCCTGGGTGGAGGTCTGACGAGGGGGAAGTCCAGATGTGGAAAATTATTTGATAATAATCATATCAAATGATTATTATCATTTGATAATAAGACAAGCATCCCCTCTGCTGTACTACCTCACCACCCCTCCCATAGGCTTCTTTTAAGAAAACTGTTAATTCCTGTTTATGCAGAAATTAGAAATATGTAGTATTATTTTCTTCCTATTGTATGATGTTTGAAATGATACATTCTCTGACTTTATATAGTGTTTATATAATTGCTTTCTTATCTGCTTTTAGTGACAAGGTAAAGAGAAATCTAAATTACACTGAATCTCTTGACAGTTTATGATACCTAGAAAAGAAAGCCAAGCCTGCCTTAAACTTAACTATTTTCATTTTTACTAGTTTGACATTGATTTCCCCATGTTGACTAATTCTCAACTCATGCATGAACCTGCTTAGAGCATGTCATTTCCTGGAACAACCTCTCTGACACTTGCACATTATGGCTGTCTTTTAAAAGTATAACTAAGCTGATGTCCCTCACATGTACAGAGTTATAAGTCAATTGATACAGAATTATGAAAAAAAATAATGGGATGATAATGTAAGAAATAAAGCTAAAAATAAACTTGAAGTGCAACAAAAATATCAACAATATTTAGTTTTAAAGGCATATAACTAATAAGTAATGAATCAAGAATTTTGCTTTCTGCAGATGATACCCAAATTTTGTCTTAAGAGTCAAGCTTACATAGTTGGAGTAGTGAGAAATACAAATATAGACTGGCAAGGAAAGGCAGAATATCAGAAATTTCTTAATTTTTGTGGATACATGTTATTCAGTGTGAGCTAAAAGTTAAGAGATGATTTGATAATTGAACCTCATATTTGGTTTACAGAATTTTGGTTACCAAGGTTTGCTATAGTGGTACAGTGAAGGAATACCACTTCCTAGTAGAACATCAAATATGCTTAAATATAGATTTCAGAGAATATATGGTCAGAGACTCTCACATGGGGGGCTGTTTTGTTCCTGTGGCCTTCATGGGAGTGGGAGGCTGGGGTTGGCCTGGCTTGGGGGCTGCTTAGGCGTTTCCACTTTAGTCCCCGTAGCCCCAGAGCAGCCAACAGCTGCGGGTTAATTTTTATTTGGAGGTGTTTAAAAGAGTTGCCTCGAGCTGGAAGCGTTGTTGATCATAATATTAGGTCACACTAGGTTGGGCTTTTAGTTGTCCGATGGCTCTGGGAGCAGGATGGAAACTGGTGGAGGGGTGGTAAAGAAATGCTTACTATAAGATATATATTAGAAGCTACCTTATCACTGTATCACTGTCTTTCCATTCATCATTGATATGCTCGAGCAGGCACCAGTAACATCTCCATTAGTCTTGTCTCATGCTAGTAGAGTCCAAGGGCATCTGCTTGCTCCAGGAACATAAAGAGCCTCAATCCATTCCATCAGGTCATGGGAATGAGGTCTATAATTGTTACTGGTATTTGGCATATCAAATACGACACAGGTAGCTTGCCAGGCTCTGCCATGTGTATGGCATACTCTTGTAGTCACCTCTAAATCCAGCATTTATTGATGAACCACCGGGCCACCAAGAGGCCACGCGAGCAGGATTATGATAGGCTCATCTGCTGGGTGGTGTTCTGACGAGAGGGAAGTCTGGATGTGGAAAATGGCGGCCCTCATAGAGTGGGGGTTGTCTGGCTTGTTACAAGGCTCTGATGGGGTGGCGGGCCAGGTCTAGAACCCACCTTCCCTCCTGGGCACCTCGTGAGTGGCTGTGCACAGGGAGAGCCGGTAGCAGCTCTGACCCATGTCTGTGAGTTACCTTATAGATTTGTTAAAATAATGCTAGTCATTACTCTTCGGACTGTTAAAGTAGTTTAAAAAAAAATTCAAGTGATGTTAGATTCTGTGTGTTTTAGATGAATTGCCACATACCTATTTCACAAATAAATTCACAAATAAAATAGTTAAGACCAGCACATGAATACCTCTTCTGTCAGAAATTTAATATGGCCCAGGTAATTTGAAAATGAACTTCCAATACAAGATATGAAGCTGCTGACATTAGTGGCCTCTCTTATTTTAGACTGTACTCACTAGATTATTTGAATAATACTACTGATTAGAAAAAATAGGAGTGATAATACAGTTCTTTGCTTTACTACTAGTATAGAGCAAGTCAAACATTAGAATTAGTGGAAAAATAATCAAACATTCTAACCCTAATTCTGATTTAAGAACCATCATTTTTATTCCAATCTGCCTGACAGGTTATCTTTTTTAGTTCAAAAAATAATTTGGATCATCTTGAAAAGGTACTAAATCTCATGCATTTAACTATTTTAAAGGTTTTTAAAATCTAAAGTTACAGTAGAATATATTTGCTAAATACATCAGTGGCACAATGGGAATATGTGTTTTTAAAATGCTTATGAAATTTGTGAAGAGAGATTATGTTCTGAGAGCTTATTATTACTAAATTTTATTTTATACATATTATATAAATTATAAGGAATCAATAAATTATGTAGATTAAACAATATTAATTTTAATTTCTTTTTTAAAATTTTTTTGGGGTCACACCCAGCAATGCTCAGGGTTACACCTGGCTCTGTACTCAGGAATTACTCCTGGAGGTGCTCACGGGACCATATGGGATGCCAAGGGGTCAAACCCAGGGTAGGGGAAATGCCCTACCCTCTGGACTATTGCTCTGGCCCCTTAATTTAATTTTTTATCATGCTTTGTACATTTACTGACAAGAGTGATGCCTTAAGTAGTTGTGACTTGAACAGTATTTTTTAGATTGTTTTGAATTTACATTGTCATTTTGTCATCTGCAAAATAACATATTAACTATAGGAAATCTATGTATTCTAATAATTTAGACAAATATATAATTATAAAAGCTAAACATAAAAATAAGGTAATGTTAATGGGAGCAGTGACAAAAGTTGAATTGTAATTAAACAGTATTAATTAATTTATACTATTTAGTGAAGTTTTGTGGTAATTGAAATTTTACACATGTATTGATAATACACAGTGTAAAAAGAAAAAACTTTAAAAATCACAAAGCATTTTATTATCATAGTGTCTTGGTTTTATAGTATATGAAAAAATCAAAATGAATCAGACTGATGAGATACAAACACAGAACTATATTCAGATTAACATTATGGAATGATGACTGATTTTCCTTTTAAGTCTCCAAGTCCTTGAACCATGCTCCTTCTGCTGTTTCATTAGAATTTATAAATCCAGAGTTTTATATATATATATATATATATGTATATACATATATATATATATATACAGAGGATTTTGTAGACACTAAAAATATACTTTACTTTTTTTATAGATCAGATAAATGTGACATGCAATTGGAGAGTAAGCTCAAGCTTAAGTTAATGTCACCAAAATCACTACTACCTCAAAATCTGACCTGAAACTTCAGCATACAAATATCTTAGACTTGGTCTTAACTAAAATTAGCATGAAAATCATAAAGTATCAGTTTCATTTTTACTTGATGGAAAAGTCTGTGTTAGAAGTAATAAATTGTGGTTTAACCATTGGATTTATTTTTAGTTAAGAAAATATCTAGGTGAGTTACTATAAAATTAAAAATTCTATATAGAATAGGTACTAAATAAAATTGAATAATTTTCTAAAGTAAATTTACTTTACATTGCAAAGACTTTCCTATAGTAATAAGATATTTGTTGAAATTGTTTGAGTGACTGGGAAGATTGCACAGTGAGTTAGTTCCTTATATTGCACTAAGCAGTCTCAGGTTTGATCCCCAGCACCCCTTATGATTCCCAGAGTCTATCAGAAGTTATCCCTGAGGAGCATCAGGAATAAGTCATGAGCATCACTGGATATGACTTTGTCATCAGCAAAGGTAATTTTAAGTCATGCAATCACACGAGTACCCCAACATAGATCAGCTTAGCTGAATATTCCTAACCAGCTAAAGTTAAGTTAGAAAATGAACTCAGTATTTCAGACTGTGTGCCCTATTTATATGATTATGCTCGGGACTATTACGGTAATTCTGGGCCCCAATCCATTTTCTTATTCCCTAAAGAACATTGAAGAAATTATGAAGAAATAAGCAAGACTGATTGCCGTGGATAATCATTTTGTTTTAAATTTAAAACTGCAAATTTACATTCTCCTCTACCACTTTTTTCTCACATTCACTTGGGAAATGTGAACTGTTTGATCTGCTTATCTAAAACATAAAGTACTAAAATAAACAGACAAATTGTAGGAATTGATGATGAGTAATGAATAAATTCTTCCCATTTAAGAAATTAGCCAAGCAGCACAAATGCTGGCTGACTTTGACCGAGAATATGGAAAGATAGGTCTACAACTGAATCTCAACAAAACTATTTTCATGAAAAATGAACTAGTTCCAGAGGCCCCATTCACTCTCAATGGAACAGACATCTCTGAATGCAGCAGTAACGTGTACCTAGGTCGAGAAGTCAACATGATGAACCACCTAAAACCTGAGCTGTGCAGGAGGAAGAGAGCTGCATGGATTGCCTTCAAAAGCATGGAAGAAATAGCTAAAAAGACAAAGAATCTCCGGCTCCAGGCACATCTCTTTGACTTCACTGTTCTCCCTGCATTAACATATGCCTCAGAGACCTGGGCTCTACGAAAGCAGGATAAGAACGCTATTCGGGTCTCCCAAAGAGGAATCGAAAGAGCTATGCTTGGAATATCACGCCTCACTCAAGTGAGAGAAGGAATCGGAGTTCCAACCTCTATTGCTGTTCCAGATTCAGGGAAAGTGAAAGGAAAATTTTCATTTGATCACTTGAATCTCGTTATTCATCGATTTGCTCGATCGGGAGACAGTAACATTTCCATTGGACCCTATCATGTGCCAATGTAGCCCAATGGCATCTGGTTGATTTAGGAATATGAAGAACCTCAAACCGTTCCTTCAGGGTCTTTACCAGGAAGTCTGACCATCTTGTAGGTGGGCAGCCACGTGATCTTTTGACATCCCGTTGGATCCAGTCCAGCGGTTGTCTCCAAATCGCATTACATGTCCAGCCATCTGATTTTCGATGCCTTGGCAAACGAGACAGCATCCCTGATTCTGGAAAAGCAACGGAGGTCAGAACTCCGATTCCTTCTCTCACTTGAGTGAGGCGTGATATTCCAAGCATAGCTCTTTCGATTCCTCTCTGGGAGACCCAAATAGCATTCTCATCCTGCTTTCGTAGGGCCCAGGTCTCTGAGGCGTATGTTAATGCAGGGAGAACGGTGGAGTCAAAGAGATGTGCCTGGAGTCAGAGGTTCTTTGTCCTTTTAGATATTTCTTCGATGCCTTTGAAGGCATTCCATGCCGCTCTCTTCCTCCTGCGCAGCTCAGGTTTTAGGTAGCTCATCATGTTGATTTCTCGACATAGGTACACATAACTGCTGCATTCAGAGATGTTTGTTTCATTGAGAGTGAATGGGGCCTCTGGAACTAGTTCATTCTTCATGAACATAGTTTTCTCCAGATTCAGCTGTAGACCTATCTTTCCACATTCTCGGTCGAAGTCAGCCAGCATTTGTGCCGCTTGGCTAATGTTTGGTGTTAATAGAACTATGTCATCAGCGAAGCAGAGGTGGTATAGTTGCCGATCATCTATCTTAACTCCCATTCCTTCCCATTCTAATTGTTGCATGATGTTCTCGAGGGTGGCGCTGAAGAGTTTTGGTGAAATGGTATCACCCTGTCGAACCCCTCTTTTCACATTAATGATCATTTCTTTGTAGAATGGTGAGATCATGGTGGTGAATCCGTAATACAGCTCACGAAGGATCCTGATGTATTGGGATTGAACACCCCTGTTTGGCTAGGGCTTCGATGACTGCTTCAGTCTCCACAGAACCAAAGGCTTTCTGTAAATCAATGAACATGAGACAGAGTAGCATCTTGTACTCCCTACAAACCTCGATGAGCTTGGTTACTGTGGGGATATGGTCGATTGTGCTGAATCCTTTCCGGAAGCCAGCTTGCTCTCATGGTTGTCCTTCATCTAGTGTTCTGCTAATCCTGTTCAGGATGACTCGTGTAAACAGCTTGTAGATGATGGACAACAGGCAGATGGGGCGATAGTTGCCCATGTCGTGAATGTCTCCCTTCTTGAACAGTAGAACTGTCCTGCTGGGAGGGGCACCTTGCATTCGGACAGGTAGCGTGTGAAGAGCCGAGCTAGTGTATTGATGAGCCGAGCTAGTGTATTGAAGAGTCGAGCTAGTGTATTGATGAGTATTGATGAGGCAGATTCTTCAGGTGTTCGGGTCTGACTTTGTCTGGGCCTGGTGCTGTTCCCTTCTTTACCAGCGAGATGGCATATCGGATTTCAGATGGAGAACGTTGGGAATGACATATCCATCCTGTGGAATTTGGTATGTGGGCAGGTGGATGTGGCTATCAAAGAGATTTGAGTAGAAGTCCTGGATAATCTCCATTGCCTTTCTGAAAGATGTGATAGATCCATCAGGGTGTTGGAGGGCAGTCATCTTTGTCTTACAGTTGGCAACAGGACAAGTGGGCAGTGTGAATGCTTTTCCTGGCTCCTGCTGCATCTTCCAGTATTTCTGCTCTTCTGTCTTTGAGATCTTCTTTTATCGCTTCTCTGCACCGTTTAGCATGCTTGGACGTTAGCATTTGGTCTCCTGAGTCCCTGCGCCTTGCCACGTTGGCGAATGAGCTCAAGAGTTTCTGATGACAAGCGTCCTTTTGTGTCTTTCTCTCTCTCAGCATTCTTCGCACAATCATGGAGGTGCTGAACCAATCGGTTGTATTCTTCATCGATGTCGTCAATGATGGTATCTTCCCATGTTGATGCAATGGTGCCAAAGAGTTCCCAGTTGGTGGTCATTCTGGGCATTCTCTTCTTTAACTTTGCAGCCTTTTCTCCCCGTTGCAGGAAGTAGAATTTTTGTAGAGCCCAGGTCTCTGAGGCATATGTCAATGCAGGGAGAACAGTGAAGTCGAAGAGATGTGCCTGGAGCCGGAGATTCTTTGTCTTTTTAGCTATTTCTTCCATGCTTTTGAAGGCAATCCATGCCAATCTCTTCCTCCTGCACAGCTCAGGTTTTAGGTTGTTCATCATGTTGATTTCTAGACCGGGAAAGGAAAATCTAACACACTAAATTCAGATTATCAAGTGTTCGAGATTGTCAACTTGTTTTCACATGAAAAGTTTTCATCTAAAAAATTGAACATCTTAAATATGTTAATTTGCTTTAAAAACTATTAACTGTTTGCTTTGATTTCTTTGATTTTTATGGTTTAGCCAAGTTTGAGCAAATAAAGGTTTAGAAAAGTATTATAACAGTAATTTCAAGAAAACAATATTTAAAAATAAAATAAATCATCAATATGGTTGCAGTCAGCTGGGGTGCTGGCATGGGCATGGAGAATAGCTGGGTGGCAGTGGCCTTTGGTGGCGGTAGGGGAGCCCTGGTGGTGGGACTGGTGTTGAACAATGAAGCTTTCGACAGCTGTACTGTGAGGAAATTTGTAAATCATGGTGTTTTAATAAAGGGCAAAAATGTACAATGTAACTAAGGTAACTAAAAACTGCATCATATTTTGTTAAGAATTCTTGTCACTTGTCTCCCGTTTTTTCATCAATTTGCTCTAGTGGGCACCAGTAACATCTCCATTCATTGGGAATGAGGTCTAGTATTGTTACTGTTTTTGGCATATCGAATACACCATGGGTAGCTTGTCAGGCTCTGCCGTGGCTCTGGTTTCATCCCATGGGGCCCATTCCTTTTCTATGTCAGACCATCAGCCATCCAGGGCCCACGGGGCAGAGCCCTGGGTGTAGACAAGCCTGTCTTCTATCTGCCACCTGCTGACTTAGCTGGGCAATGCAGCCACACCTGCAACACCTCAAGAGTCAGGAAAAATTAACAAAAAATCAAAAACATATTCCATATGACTATGAATACTTGGTGAAAGTGCATTTTAAATCTGTGGTAAAGAAGACTTAAGTGGATCCTGTCCTGTGCTAAGAACTGAAAGATGTGCCTGCTGTTTTCAGTAACAACTTTTTTTTCCAGTGGAAAAAATAGGCTGAGGTTGCTAGAAGGGAAGTACACACAGGGATGTATGGAAGATCAAAAGTGAGAAGGAATCCAAGGGACTGTGGACGGATATTGGTGATTAGATTGTAGATGATTGCTAACATATTTCAACAAGGAATGAATTGCACTGACAAAGAAGCAATTCTTTAATTCAAAATTACTTCAACAAAAATTTTAAAAGATATATGTATACTACCCGCACGGCAGAGTCTGGCAAGCTACCCATGTCGTATTTGATATGCCAGATACCAGTAACAATTATAGACCTCATTCCCATGACCTGATGGAATGGTTTGAGGCTCTTTATATTCCTGGAGCAAGCAGGGGCCCTTTGGCTCTACTTGCATGAGACAGGTCATATGGAGATGTTACTGGTGCCCGCTCAAGCAAATCGACGATGAACAGGAAGACAGTGATACAGTGATACAGTGATATGCATACATCTTGCTAGGGTGAGGCCCTAGATTTAAATCTGGCCCTGTAGCATCCAGATAGGAAGGGAAGAAGCCAAGTTATCACTATTTGCAGATGACATGATATTATACCTGGAAAACCCAAAACTCTCTACCAAGAGGCTCCTAGAAATAATACATTCCTATAGCAGAGTAGCAGGGTACAAAATCAATACCCAAAAGTCAATGGCCTTCCTATATGCAAACAGCGAAAGAGAAGAAAGGGACATTAAAGAAACTATCCCATTCACAATTGCACCGCAGAAAATCAAATACCTAGGAATCAGTTTGACAAAGAATGTAAAGGATCTCTACAAAGAAAACTACAAAACGTTACTTCAGGAAATAAAAGAAGACCTGAGGAAATGGAGACACATTCCCTGCTCATGGATTGGAAGGATTAACATTATCAAAATGGTAATACTCCCTAGAGCTTTATACAGATTCAATGCGGTCCCTATAGAGATACCCATGATGTTCTTCAAAGAAATTGAACAAACACTCCTGAAATTTGTATGGAATAATAAACCCCCACGAATAGCTAAAGCAATCCTTGGGAAAAAGAAGATGGGAGGTATCACTTTCCCCAACCTCAAGCTCTACTACAGAGCAGTTGTAATTAAGACAGTGTGGTATTGGTATAGAGACAGACCCGTAGACCTATGGAATAGAACTGAGTATCCTGAAACGCACTCACAAATATACAACCACTTAATCTTCGATATAGGAGCAAAAAATATTAAGTGGAGCAAAGAAAGCCTCTTCAACAAATGGTGCTGGGAAAACTGGGCAGCTACGTGTAAAAAAAATGAACTTAGACCTCCTTCTAACGCCATGCACAAAAGTCAGATCAAAATGGATTCTAGATCTCGATATCAGACATGAATCTATAAGGTACATCGAAGAAAACATAGGAGAAACGCTCTATGACATCGAAACGAAAAGTATCTTTAAAGACGACACACCACTGACCAAGCAAATGGAAGCAATGATAAACAAATGGGATTATATAAAATTGAAAAGCTTCTGCACCTCAAAAGAAACGGTGACCAAGATACAAAGACAATCCACAGAGTGGGAAAGGATATTCACCCAATACCCATCTGACAAGGGGTTAATATCCAGGATATATCAGGCACTGGTTGCACTCCACAAGAAGAAAACAGCCAACCCCATCAAAAAATGGGGAGAAGAAATGATCAGAAGCTTCCAAAAAGAAGAAATTCGAATGGCCAAAAGGCATATGAACAAGTGCTCTTCATCTTTAATCATCAGGGAGATGCAAATCAAAACAACAATGAGGTACCATCTCACCCCACAGAGACTGGCACACATCCAAAACAGCAAGAACAACCGGTGCTGGCGTGGATGTGGGGAAAAAAGGGACTCTCATCCACTGCTGGTGGGAGTGCCGACTGGTCCAGCCCTTTTGGAAAACAATATGGGCATTCCTCCGAAAGCTAGATATTGAGCTCCCATTTGATCCAGCAATAGCACTCCTGGGAATATACCCTAGAGACCGAAAAACACATAGCAGAAACACTATCTGTACTTCTTTATTCATCTCTGCGCTATTCACTATAGCTAGAATCTGGAAACAACCTAAATGCCCGAGAACAGAGGACTGGCTAAAGAAACTGTGGTTCATCTACACTATGGAATACTATGCGGCTGTCAGAAAGGATGAAATTATGAAATTTACCTGCAAATGGATGGACATGGAGTCTATCATACTGAGTGAAATTAGTCAGAAGGAAAAGGACAGATATAGAATGACTGCATTCATTAATAGGATATAGATACCAGTGTTTTACTAAATATGGGAAATGGTAATGGCAGATTAAAACTCACCACTGAATATACACAAAGAGACTTAAGTGATAAACTCTAAATATCTGCAGGGCTAGCCACAATGTGTAAAATGAGAGGGAGATAGATGCAGAGACAGAGAGAGAGATAGAGAGAGAAAGAGAGGAAACTGGGGTACCTGCTATTAAGGCGGGTGGGGGGGGAGGGGAGGGGGGGGGGGGTACATTGGTGGTGGAAATGGGGCACTGGTGTAGGGATGGGTGCTGGAATACTGTATTACCAAGAACCAATTATGAACACCTTTGTAATTGTATGTTTCACGGTGGTATAATAAAAAAATTTTTAAAAAAAATCTGGCCCTGTAAGGCTTCAAGCATCTGCAATTCCCCCTTGTTTATTTTTCTAATTCATAAAATATCTCAAATGGTTGGATGCGTGCCCCACATATACAGGGCTCTAGGTAGCATCTCATGACCTTTCTAGCATTGCATGATATAGCTCTGTTGACATCCAATACGGCAGGAGCCCACCAATTTGGCACTAAATGATCTATAATATTAAGCCTAAGTTTTATAGTTTCTCATTCAATGTCTATATTTCTTTGGTAATTATCTTTTTGGACTATTTTTAAGGGCTCTAAATGTGGTGTTACATACCCTTCTATAATTTTGTTGCTGTCAATGTCTCCTTTTTGTCTTCTAATTTTTACCTTATATGCCTTCTGTTCTGTATTATATTATGTTAATATCTTTATTGTTTTGTAATAGTCATCTCTATCTTTTGCTTCTTTTTGTGAACTCATCTTATATAAGTACCTATATAAACAATACAGATACTGTCTTTTTATAACTTCCATTGTCTTAGAGTATTGATTTCTAATTCTACCTTAATTTTTTATCTGTATTTAAATCTAAAGTGAGTTTTTTTGTTAACAGGACAGAGATTTTATATTTTAATCCTTCTAACAACTCTGACTTTTGATGAGTTAAGTCCATTCACATTAATGGTGATTAATGTTATTTGAGAAATGCTACTTTCATGATTTCTTTACATAACTGACTTTATTGTTTTCATTTTTGTCAACATTTTCTTTTACTTAGATAGCATAGCATCTTTAAGTTTTTAGGGAAATTCCTTTATTTTTAGTTTATAAGTACTTGATTTGCCACATATATCTGAGTCATACAGGGAATTGTATTATTTACTAGAAGTTTTGTCCTTGAGTATATTTAGAATTTTAGTCCACTCTCTTCTAGCTCATAAAGTTTATGTTGAGAAATTTGTTAACAGCCTGATAAGAATACCTTTACCCTGCCTTTTCATGCCAATATTCTATCTTTGTCTTGAACTCAATAGTTTCTCTACTTTGTGTTTTGGTATATCTACTTTTGTTTAAATTGTTAAATTAGTGTAATTATATATGCAACTTCTTATCCAGTTTTGGAACATGTTCTACTATTTTTTTCTTAAACTTTCTGTTCCTTTTCTCCTTTTTCCCCTTCAAGTAGATCCATTATTTTCATCTTGCATTTTTAAGTGGAAAATTTTCTATAATTTTTATTTTTGCTTTGTTTGTTTTACATCTTTTTCTCTTTTATTTTAATCAGTTTTCTGTTTCTATCTTTAGCTCACTATAAGATCCTCCATTTGATTTTTCTAGCTCTGTTACTTTTGATCTCATTTATTGAGCTCTTTGGGTCTTGAATTTCTATTCTTATTTAAAGCTTCAATTTCTACAGTCTGCTTTATTTCTGAGCTCATTAATTTTTCTGTTTTATCTTTGATTAGTTTTTCTGACTTCATTTAATCATGTTTGATCTGCCATTCTTAATTTTATCTACATATTTGCATTTGTTAGCTTTTTTTGGGCAACATACAACATTGCTCAAGGTTTGATCCTAGCTCTGGGCTCAGGGACTACTCCTTGTAGAGCTCAGGGTACTATATGGGGTATTTCAGTAGACTACACACAGGCAAACCCCTTACCCACTTTCTCTATCTCTAGCCCCTATGTCTTTATTTTTACAGATTTTTAGATCATAGGAAAATATAATTTTTCATGTTTTAAACTGGAGTCTGGAGAGTTTTCTTCTGTTGTCAGATTCTTTTGAGATATCAAATTGCCATATGGTATATCTTTTTATCTGTCCATATTTCTTTCTAAATTTTTCTTGTTTTAAATTTTAGACATTTTTTTCTGTTCTATTTGAAGTAGCAACTTACAGATTTGAACTACTTTTACTTTTCCAGCAGGCAGCACTGCTCTGGGGTTGGATTAGATTATACTTGGTTTTGTTGGCTCTTGTATGTCCTGAGTTGTTTTGTACTCTGGGTTTTTCAGGCTTTTGTATGTACCGAGTTGGGTTGTTTTGATTTGTTTTGTTTTAGCAGGTGATTGATCATGAAGGTGTTTGAAAGGCTAAGGGAGGTTCTGCGTCTGTTAGTCTATGTTGGTAGTTTGTGAATGTAGTGCTGAAGCCATCTCTTCCCTGGACTCCCAGGTCCCACAAATTTCAGTACAAATCCTGAGAAGGTGAAAGAGGAAATAAGATTACTTTCTGTCTTTCTTTGCCTGAGTGAAGCTTTGCTTCCATATATATTGGTTTACTTGGATCAAAGATGTAGATGTATCTCCACAACAATCAGTGCTCACCACCCTAGTTCCTCTTCTAATTGGTCTGATTGTGTTGTCTGTTTCTCTTCACAAGTCTCTTCATAAGTCCACTTTTGTTTCACTTGTCTTTTTCTACCCAATATCTGTTCAGTGATATGGGGATGCCAGTAGTATTTTCTTTATTTCAGTCTTTGTAGGTCTCTGAGGTGCAAGAGGTTCTTCTCTCTTACCTTAAAGTATGGGGTGTTCCTGTGTTCTTGGTTAAATCCTTCTTGTTATGAATTCAACACCTTCTCTGTTGTAACTTTGGTCTCAAATATATTCTTTTTATCAGGTGTGCAGAGAAATTGAAATAATATTGACTATATTTTAATGGTGAATTATGTGGTGATTTCTAGTAAATGCCTGGTGCCCTTGATTTCCTCACTAATGCAAAGTTTATAAGCACTTCAGTGAGGAAACTAAACTGAAAGATATAATTCAGTATTTTTTCCTTTAAAATCTTTATATAAACTCAAAAGCATTCTTTCACTCAGAGGATTGTTTAGTGTTTTCCAACATTATATTTTAATTAATATGGAAATATAGACCAGCAGGTAGGGCACTTTGTATGCAAACCTGGATTTGATCCCCAGCACTCATATGACCACCTCAAGCTCTACCAGGCGACATCTCTAAATGTAGATCCAGGAGTAAAGCCTGATTACCACCAGATGTGGCTCCCAAAATAAAGCACATAAAAACAAGCCTGTCTAGGGTGGGTGGATAAATATCTTATCACAAACCTTCAGAGAACATAAAGTATTGTAGGAAATCTGTGATTTTTCAGGATACAGTTCAGTGCACATTTAGTCCAACAGGATCACCAAAGAGAAAAAAATAGAAGTTAAAGAAAGCAATGGAATGAAAGAAAATTCTCAAAGAATTATAGGCAGCAAAATATATTAGAGGTTTGCCCTTTACCGTTTGTATTCTATTTGCTTTAACTGAGATTCAGAAAGTTTTCTGATGTGATAGAGGCCTCCTGACAGTATAAAAATGAACAATAGACAGCATTATAGGAAATGGAGTGTGCATTGCTCTGAGCATCTGGCTTAAGCATCTGTTGGTGATAGGACACCAGATCTTAGTACTTTTCCTATGTGAAAGGTCTAATTAAGTAGCAGACAACCCTAGAAGCCCTAGAGTGTAGTTCAGATCAGTATCCAAAGGTTTATGTGTGCCCACAAACATCTTAGATAAGTAATCCTGAAGTGTGAATCTCAGCAAAACTAGCTTAAACTTTTTGTGCCTAGTATATGCAGAAATTAAAAGAATTTCCTGAGGTACTATATCTAGACTAAAACACGACAGAGAATGACAAAAATAGAAGTTCAATAAACTAAGTTCACAGCTTTATTAAATATATTTAAAATAGCTTGCAAAGAGAACTGTTTATACATTTCTGAATAGTCCTCAGTAAGACTCAAAATGAATATCTCAAAATCTTCAGAATCATGATATTTTCTTTCTGATTTTTAAATTCATAGCATCCAACAATTTTCTCTTGTCCCTTCCTCTTTTGAAGGAATTCCTTTGAAGGAATTTCTTCATTCCTTTCTCTCTTCACTCCGTCCTTCCCCATGCCTCTTTCCTCCCTTTACTGACATGGATTAATGCCCACAGAGAATAGATATTTGACTCTCCATGATGTTTCCTTTAACCATCTTCTCCAATTAGCTCGTCTCTAATCTGTATCTATATATATCTCAAATGCTTTACTAAGAGAACCATTTTTTTCTCATTTCTATTTGCTTTTATGAAGGGACCCCATCTAGTTTTATTCATATTAGTTATCTATGAGGCATATGGCACATTAGACTTAAAAAGGTTGTCTTAATATTCATGGAAGTAATCTGTGTGTTTTTGTCTCTCTATAATGTCACACTTTTAGAAGATAAACTGAAACTTATGTTCATCTTAAACTAATTAAAATGTTACTTTGATATATTTATATAGCAAGGGAATTTACTTACCCTTCAAATGGATATTATTGAGAAGAGTATCGATATTATATTTTATGATTTTAACTTTGTACTAAAATGAAATAAGGGAAAATATGAGAAAATATGAACTATATACCTGTTTGACTTGTGTGTCTGGAAGTGGGCAGATGTATTTGCAATTGCATCATCTGATGCTAATCAGAACTAATTACAACGTTTAAGATAAGGAAATAAAGCTGACCCATTTCATGAAGTCTTTATGATCCACCACCACTCCCAAACAAACAACAAAGCAAAATTCAAACATATTTTCAATTTTACCAAGACTTACATTATATATAGAAGTAAATACATAGAATCTGCATACATTACTATTATAGCAAACATTGATGTACTTTATATTCAAACTTTATTTTCAAATCGCTGTGAATCCTATTTTTTCTTGTTTCTTAACATACTCAGGGAATTAGAAGAGCTGTTGATACTTTAAAATTGATGTCAGACATGGTGTGCAGAAGATAAGGGGTGAATGCAAGAAAGAAAAGAAAAATTACTTTTAGAATGTTTCTGTAACACAAAATTGTAAACTTATAATTGTAGAAACTTTTTTAAGTTAAAAAAAATTAAGCTATAGCTATCTTTAATAACAAATTAATATAGGTTGAATTATAAAGAAATAACATACAAAGGAAAGCAATATCGATAATTAAAATTAAAATAAATTACACCTATAAAATTTACAAGCAAAAATAGAAATAAAATAAGAAAAGTTAGTATGAGAGAACAAAATAGATATCTTAAATATATATTAAATTCTCATTAAACCAAAAGAAAAAAAAACAAGAGGTTTAAAAGGTCCTGAATTAGATATAAAATAAGAAATAGTAGATTGTAATATTTCTCTAATGAATTTACCCATATATATCACTGGTATTTAAGTATACAAATGAATTATTTGAAGATGTATTGAGATCCTAAAATATAAAAATTCATTTTTAAGAAGGAATAAATTATTTAAAGAGATAATTAAATATTTTCAAATGTTAAGGAAGATCTTCAATTAATCTAATTCTGGAATCAAATAAAACTTAGATAAAACATTAAAAACACACATTATGTATCTACACAGTAAACAAGCTGCAGCCTATCAATATTAGGCAGCATTTTAAAAGTTTCTAGATTACTTATAAAGTGACAAACAGACAATAATTTGCCCTTGACCACAGTAGATGATGGAGTGCAAGCATATTCAATTTTACGGCTGAAAAATTACCAAATTAGAAATTGGTCATTTATATTTGGTTTCTTGAGTGAGAGTGCATGCTCAGCTACATTGTTACCCAAGAAAGATAGTATATTGACAAACAGAATTAAGTGACTATTAATAACGAGAAAATTTTCTTACAGAAGTAAAGAATATTTCAATATAAAAAATAAGCTAAAATACATTCTATTTATAAAATAGCAGAGTAGCAAGGTACTCCAGTGCATTTATTGGTAAATTTAATCTATCCTTCATTATAAAAGCTACTGTTTTGGGCTCCCACCAGTTCCCAGTCCCAACATTACTATCGTTGCCTTTATTGACCAGCTATTGGTATTGACAATTTTACTTATTTTCATTGTGTTATAGTCACCATTCTAACAGTTTTTCATTGTTATTTTAATCTAGAATTCTGTAGTGATAATGTTGAAAATGTTGAACATCTTTTGATGTTTTTCCATTTAAGATTTGCATATTTAGATTGTGTTGTTTAAAGTTAAATTGTTTTATTATTAATTTTTAAGAATTCTCTGCATATTTTTCATACAATTATTTTTCGCAGATGTATGTTGTAAATAATTTTCAGTCTAGAATTGTCTTTATTTTCTGAAGTCTTTCAAATAGCGAAGCATTTTGATATTAATGAACTCCAAATTATTAATATTTTATTGACAATGCTTTGGTATATTTTAAACACCAGTTATTATAATATTCAAGGTCATGTAGTTTTTTTTTCTGAAAATGGTTCATTGAAAACAGACAACTTATGTTTTTGATGTTTTAAATATAGACTCAAATGGAGGATTTGAGTCTGTGAACTCTGAGATCCTGCAAATAGGTTGTTTTCTCTGAGAAAACTCTCAAGTTTGGGTACAGTTTAGATTCTTTGGAAGGAATTTAAACAATAATCTTAAATTCTACAACATAGTAAATACTAGACAGAATTTCTGGCTCACTATTATTTTTGTATTGATGCCAATGAATAGGATTGTTTTATTTTCCTGACCTTGTTTGCTCCAACGTAATTTTCTGGGAACTTAGAGTTTGAGTGAACTTCATGGAATGGCTGATACTTTCCACATCTTGATGGTTGGTGAATATCTTGTCTCAGGTCATTGAGCTGCTGCTACTTCAGAGACTCAGAGATTTGAGAGTGACCACTTCACAGAACCCCACCAGCTGCTGTGTTCTCACTCTTGAATCACAGATTTCAGAGAAGGTGATGGGCCTTATTAGTTCATTGGTGTAGACTTTTGGAAATTTCCTTTTAAAGTGCTATCTTCTGGAATTTTATAATTTTACACTTAGATAGTGATCTATTTTGAACTATTTTTGGCAGTAAATGTAAGCTCTATCAATACCCATTCTAGTTTTTAATTTTTGCATATGAATATGCAGTTATTTCACTATCTTTCGATGATGAGGTTATCTCTCAATGGATTGTCTTGTGTTTTTGTTAAATATTTTGTCTTTTATCTAATATATCTCTGGATCCTATATTCTGTTTGATTTACCTGTCTATTCTTACATAAATATAATGTCTTGATAATTGGCAATTTTAAAGTAATGTAGAGTCAACCATCTGTCATTTTTGGTCTTCTGTATTGCTTTGGTTTTTTTTAAGGGTCTTTAGACTCTCCATGCAAACATTAGATTCACTTTGTTGTCATTCACAGATATTTTGTTGGAATTTTGATCAAGATAGTGTTAAACTTTGTGATCAAATTGTAAAACTAAAATTGTACTAATATTGAACCATTTTATTCATGAATATTGATTACCTTGATTTATTTCATCAATACCATGCAGTTTATTATGTAGATTTTATAACTATGACAAGTTATCACAATAACACTTGTCTTCCCTTTGTTCATTGATTTGCTCGGACAGGCGCTGGTAACATCTCCATTTGTTAGCCCAAGGGCCTCTGCTCATTCCAGGAACATGAAGAGCCTCAAACCATTTGTTCAGGTCATGGGAATGAGGTCTATTATTGTTACTGTTGTTTGTATATCAAATAAGACATGGAGTAGCTTGCTAGCATATGCCATGTGGGCACTCTTAGTATTTGCATTTACTGATGTACCACACAGCCTCTAAGCAGCCTCGAGCAACGATGAGAGCCAGTAGCAACTATATCTGTGCCTGTGAAATAGTCCTCTCTCTAGGGTGGGATTCTGATGAGCTGTCCTTGATATTGGCTTCTCTCTTGGGTAGATCTCTGACGATCTGTGGAATTCAGACATTGAAAATGACTGTCATCATGGTGTGAGGTTCCTCTGGCTTCTTCTGAAACTCTATACTTTGTTCTTATTATTCCATATTTTTCCATTTGAAGAAATCAAGAGATTCATAAGGAAATCTATTGCTTTCTTTTAGACTAATAGAATTTTAAATGAGTATTAAAGCCAAACTGAAAGTAGAGTACATGAAATATGATTTTTATAATTAGTATTTATTCATTCATTCTTTCTCATCTTTTAATTAATATTTATTGAATTCTTACTATGCACTGGACTTTTTGCTAGACCTTAGTAATAAAGCAATTAATAATTTATTACACTAAATTATATATTTTGATTATTAGTAGGATAACATAAATGGCAAAAGTGCCAGCCTCAGACAAAATAATATATCTGTAATACTTATTCTGGTATCCAACTAATTTGCTATTTTCACTTTTTACAGATTAATAATTCTGCAGCTCATTTCTGAGGTCAATTATCTTTTGCTCCAACATGTGCTAAATAAGTTTATATAGCACAAAATATATCTAATATTGCCACTTTCATAGGCATTAAGGTTATCAAAAAGCAAAACTCATAAATTTAGACATCTATTTTGTTTCATTAAACAATTCATGCAGCATCCTTTCTAAAAAAATAGAAAGTTGTTTCAAGGCCATGTCCAAAAGTAAAATGTCCTTATAGACAGAGGGATGGTTGTACCAGGTTATTAACTAACCTGAAAGATGATTATATCAAATTATGCAACTTTCCCTCAAAGGGAGGCAATGGGATTTTTATCACACAGAACCTCACTGGTGCTGATTAGTGAAATCCAGATGATTGGCTTAAAATTATATTATGCGAGAGATGGAAATTATTAGATTAGGTATAAAATCTAGGTAAAACCTAACATGAAAGAGTCTAGTTTATAATTATTTTAGCATTTTAATTTGATTTTAAAAGATGGCATATTTCTAGGATAAATTAAAAACACAATAGTTTATTGATACAATTTGAGTTTCAGCTGAACTTAATGTAACTTATATTTCAGTCTATGTGCTCATTTTCAATTTTTAAATGAAAGGCATATAAAGTTATAATGCAAAAATTACTAAAATTATTAAGACATTTAGTGGTTCCTCTGATACTCAAATGGTTGAAGCAATGTTTTGTATTAGGCAAGTTTAATTTTTGGTACTGTATGTTCCCCCATGAACAATAAAAGTAGCCCCGAGATGCCAATGATTATGGCCACTTCCCTTCACCCAAAGATATTTGTTGCTAATAAATAAATATACTTAATGATGTAATAAATGTATTTATTAGTGATGAATATAGGCATCTAGATCATTATATTTAGGAAAAGATCATTGGGTTGAAATTTATATTAGGGCTGTGGAATGCTATTTTGGTGCAAATTTGACTCAATCTTTCCCAGAAATATCATGTAGATAAGTGTAATATAGCTACTGCTATCTGTTCATAATGTATCATTTGGCTTCTAGGTTCTAGAGAAATTAACAGAATAAAACTAGACTCTAAATAAAATCTCAAGAAATTCTATTGACTTATAGCATTAATATGTTATAGAAATAAAAGTTATACTGAAAGATAGGCTTTATTCAATGCATGTTGCATGTGGAAGTATTGTTTGGGGGTATGCTTTGGGAGGTCAAGACTAGTGAAATTTTCACAAGATGCAGCATGATATAGACCTTGAACACTGCCAGATAAAGGTAGCTGTCTAGCTGAAATGAGAGCACTTGATGCATGCACTTCCATGTTTCTGCCAGATGGACTTTGGAGGTCTCTGATCCTCAGGCTACGTAGTTTATTCTTTAGCAGGAAAATGAAAGTATCATCTATACTTGGTTTTCAGGCTTCTTGTTTTTCATTGTGGAAAAAAAATTCATAAAACTTAGATAGAAGCAAAATATTTTTATTAAGGGAAAATTCTAATTCTTTTTTTGTTTGTTTGTTTTGTTTTAATTTTGGGGGCAAATTGAATGAAGCTCTGTAGTTACTACTGGCTCTGTACTCAGGAATTACTCCTGGTTGTGCTTGGTGTACCCTATAAGATGCAAGGGATCAAACAAACCCAGGTCAGCCATGTGTAACAAAAGTGCCATGCCTTCTGTACTCTGGCCCTGGGGAGATATTAATTCTAAGGAGAATATGGGCTTCTCCAAAGAAGAAAGAGAACCCTGAAAAAGAAAACAAAAATATTTCATTCTTGAAGAAATACACAGGCAATTCCAGATGGAGTGTTAGAAAATGGAAAGGAGAAATAAGACTCCCTGAATTGGTATCAGAGCAACTGCAGTATGGAGTAGCCTGAGGTGCTTCTGGAGCTCATTATAATGGGGTAATTCTTAAGCTGCCTCAGTTCCAGTTAAGTGTCATTGCTTAAGAGGTGTAAACAGAAGAATTTTTAGCTCTGGTGGATTCTTCATTTTTTCTCAGTGTTGTCAAGATATCACTCCTACTTATGAGTGATCTCTGTATGGGGTCTGGCATTTGTCCTGAACTGGCAGAAGAATGAGTCCTTTTCATATGTAATCTACTGATCCGAATATTGCTTAGTTTTATAAATCCCTAATATTTACTATTGTGGACCTGAATCTCTGTCTCACAATGAAGGTCAATCCAGTCTGTTCAGAATTCAAGAGGAACTGTTACTATTAAGTTAAATAATTCAGATAATCCAGATTTATGGTCTTTCTCCTGAAACCTAAGCCTTCTAAAACAGTGGCCCAAGCACATATCTAGCTATGGCAAAGCAAATATTTAAAATATCTACTTTGTCATGAATACCTCTCTCCTCAGTTTGTGAGTTACCCTTTCCTCTCCTTTTTGTCTCAGACCTCTGAGCAGACTGAAAGACCTCAATCTGCCTCATTTTTTCTGTAATTTATATTCAAGTAGATTATCCATATACTTCCTTATAGTACACATATACAATAAATATATATAATTGAACTCATTTTTTTCTCCTAATAATCTGTTTGAGGTCGTTTGTTTGAACCACCTAAGAAGAACCCAGAGGAATTGGGTCTTTTTTTTCCCGTGCCTCCACAGAAGTTAGTACAGTCTGGGGAAAACATGGCCAACCTAAATGAATAAATACAAATTCAGATACTTTTTTTTTTTTTTGCTTTTTTGGGTCACACCCAGCGATGCTCAGGGGTTTCTCCTGGCTCTGTACTCAGGAATTACTCCTGGAGGTGCTCGGGGAAATTCAGATACTTTTTCAAGCTGCAGAAACTTGACCAACTTTTTTTTCCATTTCCATTTGTCTTCTACCACCTTAGGCAAGCAGAGGAGATCTTGATGCAATATTTATGGTCCTTAGAATATTCATCCTCGTCCTTTATAGAAAAAAAGGCTTCAGTGCCTTTTATACTATGTGGACGGATCTTATAAAGAACTTTAATAACACAACAGAAATAAAATAATAATTTGATGAACAGTGTGTATAAGAATTACTAGTCAATGTGAACTAAAACAAGGTAAACAAACTGAAAGAAAGATTTCTTTGCAGAGAAACAAATAGAAATTGAAGGTAAGTTAGGTATTCACATATCTGACAGTCCACAAATATTATTTATTTAGCAAAAAATCTTAGAATTATAAATATCATTTATTTGTATACTATATATATATTGTGTATATACATATACAATATATTATCATTGGAATTGGCATTAGAAACTAATTCTTTTAATTTATGGGTTAAGACAAGTTGCCTTTATGTCTTAGTCATAGAAAAGTAATCACTCTGTATTAGTTAACTTTATAAGTACTTTAGGTATACTAAATTAATGGCAAAGGGAATATTTTGATGTAAGCACTAATAATTTCTTATTTCTTATTTTGCCTGTCCACCATTTTGCTTATTCTTCTACAGTAGGCTCCCTACTCCCCAAATTTATTGTGGAGAAATACTTTGCTTAGTATAAAATTCAGAGATATTCTTGATATAGTATCTAGCTGATAACAAATTATTGAAGTAGCTATATTAATATATATATAAATGCATATGTGTATGTATATACTCATAATTTTTGTTAAAGAATGGGCGCTATCAGAGGAGATCTATACATTTTATGGATGTGAATTGGTAAAAAGCAAAAACTTAAACTATGGACTGGAGCAACATTATATAAGCAAATTATTCAAGCACTTGTAAACTATTAAGAAAACAGATTTTTATGAAGTCAACACCTTAATTCCAAGTAAACCAATCGGTTAACTTTTCTTATACCAACAATTTTATGTACCCAAGATTAACAGCAGGGGCTGGGGTGATAGCACAGTGGGTAGGGCTTTTGCCTTGCAAGCAGCCAACCTGGGTTCGATCCACCTGCATCCCATATGGTCCCCTGAGCGCCGCCAGGAGTAAATCCTGAGTGTAGAGCCAGGAGTAACCCCTGAGCATTGCCAGGTGTGACCCAAAAAAAAAAAAAAAAATTAAAAAAAAGATTAACAGCAAATAATAGACAACACTTAGAAAAACTAACCCCTTGATATAAAAAAAAAATCAAGTGTCAATTTGCATACTCTAAGAAAGGTGTTTGAGTAAAGACCTAATGGTCATTCACTTGGTCACCGCATTGACAGCTTCATTAAACATTCTGTTCCACATCAATGCCATGCACCCAATTTCCTCTGAGGTGGTAGCAGAACATTAGGCTTTTAACAAAAGAAACTTGTTCTCCTGCCCAACTTTCCACCTGCTGTTTCTATTCTGTGTGTTGCTATACACACGGGAATGAGAATTGTCTTGAAGAAACATTTTGCCAGGGAAATTTAACTCATGAGTGTATAGAGAAAGAAGGAAAATGCCGACAATTTTATTTCATAAGCCACTGAAAATCAGAGCAAATACCTATGTAAATTTCCTCATTATAGATATATAATACTAATCTTGAAGAAAGGAATTTGTTTAGTTCTTCCGTTTTAGATGGAGACAGCTCTGAGACACTGTCAAGTACCTTGAATCTCTATGAGGTGCTCTTACCTTATATCAACATAGCTCTTTCTTCTTGAAGGATCTTGATGCCTTCAGATGATTTTAAAATTTCTTTTAACACACTAGTACCTGGAACCTACTGAGGTAGGTTCCAATACAATAGCTCAGTTACCCTAGAGTTGTATAATGTGACATCATTTCTGTGCTCTAATAGTTGTAAGATCAATTCTGGGTTTCTTGATCCCTGACAGTCAATTCTTGAACAGGTCAATACAAAAACAACAAACAGGTTTATTCAGGTGTTACCAATCTGAAGACATTGTTGTAACACAAGATCTCTTACACTGAAATTGAGTTGGTGTTTATATAGGGCTTGTTGGGTAGTAATGTAAGTGGTAAAATGTAGTTATATAAGTGGTTGAGTAGTAAACTATAATAAGATATATGTGGTGATAGCTCAGTCAGAATGATGTTCAGTCTCAAGAATCTTTCCTGATCTGTTTTCTTTTCCCCATAAACCCATAAATGGAGCTAACTGGTTTAACAAATAATGTGTGAAAACATCCCTTAGGACAGGGAGATGAAAAAAAGCTAAGGGAAAATGAGATGTTCCTAAACCTGTAGCAGGAAGTCAGTACAGGGTGTGAGATGCTTGACTTGTATGC
Organism: Cryptotis parvus; assembly: GCA_021461705.1. NCBI lineage: Eukaryota > Metazoa > Chordata > Mammalia > Eulipotyphla > Soricidae > Cryptotis > Cryptotis parvus. Next base: position 93,890 of record JAJIBD010005054.1, on the reverse strand, counting down.
AGTAGACTGGAGTTTGACCTATGGTCTTCCAAGCCAGAAGTTTTCCATGAGCACAAAGCCAGGAAGCCCTGGATGAGGTTCAAAAAAAAAAAAAAGAAAGGAAGGAAGAAAGGAAGGAAGACTTATTATTGGAGAATATGATGAAATCTCTAGTGCTTGCTCATTAAGTTACTGTTGGAGAGTGAGAAGAGCACAGAGCAGAGAGGTAGAGCTTCAGCAGAGTGCAAGAACCCTCCCGTGTGACCTATGTTGACTCTTCTGTCAAGATGATCAAGACAGTGCAAGTTCTTGCAAGGCTTAGCCAGGCATTAAAGTCCTGACATCCCTCAGCTTTCCTAGGTTCCTTAGCTATTCCAAAAGCAAAGAATTTTAGAAGGCAAATAGTGAGGCAAGAAAGTTTTATTCCAAACAGAGGGAGAAAAATGAAAACAAGTCTGAGAAAAAAAAGTCTTCTTAGAGAAGATAATAAACCTTACTTCATAAAGGAAAAGAAAGGACACCTCCCAACATTGTGTTGCTGAAATGGAGCTCTTGCTGCTTGCTTTTTTCCAAGGTTTTATTGTTCCTTTGTTTTGTTTGTTCTTTTGGTTTTACTTGCATTTTTTTTCTGAGTTGAGCTGCCTTGAGGGCTTACTATACAGAAAAGAGCTTTGCATAGTAAAGTCAAGCTAGGGCAGTACAGGACATTGGAAAAGACTTTGAACTTTTGCTGGTCTTCCTAGTCTTATCAAGTCTATGCTTTTTTGTTGAAGTCCTCCTCACTGAGAAAGCCCAGACTTCTCCAGTTGACTAGGCATGTTGCAGAGAGTCTTATCGGGACTTGGTTTCTAAGGAATAATCTACATACGGGTCTAGGCTTGTGGTTTGAGGCTGGGATCCTTAGTCTTATGTTTCAGCATTGCCAGCAAAAAACTTCTTTTCAGATTAATTCTGAAATTCCTGCAATGTCTTTTCCTATGAAACACAAACTTTGGGAAACAGGGAAAATGTTTATTTGCTAAAGAAAATCAAGGCAAAGGAGGAAGCAAAATAAATCCAAACCTGCCCACTGTCCATGGAATAGCCTCTGAAGGTAGAGTAGAGGTGGTACTTATATGTTTATGAGCAGGAGAGGTCTCAGAACTTGTTAATTATAATTACAGGATTTGGTTTTTTTTTGCCACATTAGAAATAATCAGTAGTAGTTCATTTTCAAGACAATGCCTTTTTAATCTAAATGGAAAATTACTGTCAGCAGCATGCATACATAATGACATTTTTGAATAAGCAAGGTGTTTGGAAGGTGTCAGCATCAAAATCTGCCCGCTTACTACAAAACATGTGTCCCAGAAGAGATTTCCTTCCCAAGAGAACAAAGAAAGGTGAAGATAATCCAAAACTACCAATCCTAAATGGTTCATGCTTTCAAATTATCCAATAAAAATTAAGCAAATTCTGAAATTGTACACTCTGTAGACCTTAGTCAATGAAGAACCAGATGAAGAATTTGCACACTACAGAATATATATCTGTTCTGGACGCCTTGGGTGTGACTCCATCCAAATACCTGGCCTGATAAGAATGCCAATAAGTCTCTCACTTTTGCTGTGCTTAACATTTCCACATTCATTCTTTAAATGTTTTTTGACTCATAAGTATTTCTGACACCCAGGCTTTGTAGCACCTTGAAAGTTCTTGATCATGCAGTTTCCCATTTTACAACTATTCTCCAAAGACCACAGCCATTATAGCCTTTTCCTAAGGCTATAATAGAAATATAAAGGACACAGAAGCAGAGGGGAGCATCCCAGTTACACTTTTATTTGGTTTATATTTTAACAGGTTTAGGGTACAATGTCCTGGGAAAATATTGATATTAATTTAATTAACAAAGCGAGGAAAATTTTAGTGACTATGGTGCCATAGCAATATCATATTTTGATTATATGAGTTTCCCAAACTCTTTCCTAAAGGGCTCCCCTATGACTATTTGCCTGTAACTATTTGCCTGTCTTTGTTCCTGTCTGTGTTGCTAATCATCTAGCAAATTGGTAATCTTCATTTTCTCTTTGTATTGTGCTCTGTTACATAGGCACATGTAACCCATCTTCACACTCTAAAATTTCTCATTTATTTATGAAGAAATTAGTCTGTATTTTTTTTTTGGATCTTTGGGGAAAGTGAGCCTAAGCCCTAACAACTTTATAGTATGAGTCCTAATGAAGTCAGTCCAAAGAAACAACTGAATTTATTATTAAAAATCAGAAAACTTACCTAGGCAAGGATGGCTAAAAATATTTAAAAAGTTCCTTCTTGTGTTTTCCTAAAGGTTAAGAGGGTAGAAACCTTCATTTGCAGATACATTGGAAGTGTGACTCAGGGATCAACCCTGACTAACTTTATTGATGACCCTGGTACTCACCAACATTAAGGTATAAGGTATCCTTCCTAAAGGATGTCACCATATTCTCTTTTCTGATAAAGTCTTCTTGTAATCATGTAGGCAAGATGACTTTGGCAGACATTGTAAATGGGGAGACTGAACAGAAGACCAAGAAATTTACTTTTAGAGAAGTTTGTTTTTAGTGATTTAACTAAATCATTTCATAAGTACACTGAATTTCCTACAAGGGGCCCAAAATTGGTCACTGATTGTAAACAGGAAAAATGGGCTAGGATCCTAAAGGGACATTATTAAAGATGACTGATAGTTTGCTGTTGTGTTCCTGCTGTAACTACATGCTTCTGTATCAATGCTTGTTTTGCTGTGCTTGCATGAATTTACTGGATGGCAGCATGAAGACCCTGGTGTGCAAATAATTTTTGTGGGTGCTTAGAAAAGTGCTCAGGCACCACGATGAGGTTTTACTAATAAAGGCTTCAACCTTGGCTGTGAGGCTGCTGTTCTTGCCTGGCAGGGATGCCCGCCAGCTGATGTCAATAAAGACAGTTTCAAATTTAACTTTTTTGACCTCTGGTGGTCTTTGATCATGACCCCATAATAACATAAGTGGACCACTTTCTCAGGTGGAGATTGCTAGCTCTTGAATAAACATGTTTTTCTTATTTCAATTCTATTTTTTTAAAATCTTGGTCTTTAAGTGTTGAGCACCCAAACGTAGATTTAGTAACACCAATCTAGTTTTTGATTTTTTCATGCTAATATGCTTTTTCAGAGTTACCACTTAATGTTTAGTGTCAAATGATACAAATGCAATTATTGACCTATTCATGTATTGACTATTCCTACTGACGTATAATTGCGATCCTGTCTGGTGGATGGTTCAGAACAATTATCTTTGTTTGTTTTGGTACCATTTCTGGTGGTGATTATGGCTTAGTCTTGGTTTTCCATTCAGGGACCACTCTGGCTGGTGCTAGGGGAACAAATGTGTTGCTGGGATTGGAAACCAACCCAGGACAGCAATGTGCAAGGCAAGCACCTTACCTGCTATACTATCACGGTGACCCTCTCATTTTTTTATTACTTAATTTGTTAAGGAATTGCAGGCAAAATAAAACTCAAAATAAAACTGGAAAATCCTGTTGAAGTTTCTGTTTAGTTAGAGTCTTTTTCATTCTCATTTGTAATGAGTCCTTTTCCCTGAGCAGGAAAAGAATGATGACAAAATATCCCAAAAAATCTCTGTAGAAAAAGACAGCAATTTAAATCAGCACAAGCATACCCTTGTTTACTGTGTTTTTCCTTGTAACAATCCCCTCAACTGCCTAAATTTACATTGGAAAGAAGACCTGTGCCAGGAAGAAAGTGATTACCACAGATACCATTTTTCCCCTAAGAAACTAAACTGCATAACTGGGAAATCTTTCTGCTGTCTTCTATGAATGAATGTCTCTCTTTTTAGCCTCAAACCTCTAACACTTTCTGTAGCTCAAGATATATTAAACCTCAAATGCCTGACTGTCTTTTGAGTTTCCTCATATCCTTATTGGTTTCTATATGTATGTAATTAGTTTTTTTTCCTCTCCTCAGTCTATCCTGATAACCACATTGTTTTCTTACTATTAAAATCAAAGAACAAGAAATGAAAAGGAAAAAATGGAAAATTGTTTCTATTCTTGCACTACTATATCTCCTTAAATGTTCTTAGTCCTGGTTCCTTATTGATCCTTTTTCTAATATGGTTTCTGAGTGGTTTTGGTTACTTTCTTTAATGCTTACATGTTGCCTATACATATGAGATTCTGATGTCTTCCCCAAAATTTTAGTTACATTTTCCTATATTAAAAATACAGTAACACTTAGTAATAATTGTATAGTAGTCTTAGTCTTCTCCACTGGAAATGTTGCTACTGGGCAGCATGGGGAGTCTCAGAGTGCAAGGCTGTGTCTGCTCAGGAGAGCTTTGGTACCCTCTGTTTACCCACCACCATCTTGGTGGTATAGTACCAGTAGATCAGGAAGCATGAACATCTACAGTGTCAGGTTAAGGGGGAAAGGAGTGATAGAAACAAATAGGTTGACTAGCTGTTACACAGGAACATAGATGGAAAGTCTCAAGGGCATGGATGGTGCTAAGAAAGGTAACAGTGCACAGCAAAAACCATAGCTATCAACCAAAAAATACTTGGAGGATAGAGGAGAAGAAGAGTTGTCAGATAGGAGTTCAAATAGGGAGTGAGAGGGGAAGGTTATGGGCATTTTCAATTTTCATGGTGGGGGTGTGCAGTAACCAAGTATAATGATACCATAAAAACAACATTCTTGTAACTCTCGTTATGATAGTTCTATTGCCTGAACTTCATATTTTTTAAATGAATTGTGTGGATCTTAAAAGTTTTAAAAATGCCCAACTCCATCTGTGAGCTGGAAGAATTCTCTGGGTCATTGGTTTCGCTCTGTGGCACAAAAGTAATTATGAGACAGAGCTATGATTATGAAAAGCAGGTTTATTTCTCCAAGATTCTGAAAACACTTAAATGTTTGAATGGAAGAAACCAAGATTATCCACAGAAATGGAAGGACTTTTTGGAAAATTTCAGCTCTTTGGTGGGGTCAGGTGGTGATATAATGCCTTGGTTTGGCACCTGGTTCTACAAGTAGACTACAGACAAAGAAAAGAGTTTTAACCTTCTTTGGAGAAATGGCCTGAGTTTGAAAAAGACTCTTTATGTAGTTTTCTTTCTAACTAATCAAGTCACCTATAGCGGAAGCCAGGTTTCTGTGCTAGACAATGGCCCCTGGCACTGACCTGATAAATATCAAGGGACAACAAAATATATTAACACCCATAACATAATAAAACAGCAATCACTTGAGCACATCCAAGTCCCTAGTTCATTGCCTAGTCTTGCAGAAAAGAATTTCAGGAGAATACAGTGAAGTAAAATCATTTTATGTAGGGAATATGAGAAATAAGGTTAGGGGTCACAACTTAAAGTAAAATTAAAAAAAAATTATGTTGCCCAAATTGAGATGAAGATGACCCCTGAATGGAGTGCGTTGGGCTTGCTTTGACATAACAGATTTTATAAGTTTTTTATGGTTGCCCTTGTTTTGGGCATTTCTTGGTGGGCAAAAGTTTATTATTAACAAATATCAAGGGGCATGGATTTTGAGGTCAGGTGGTAACCTTCAGTTCGACCAGGGCCTTTTCTTGCTGAACATCCCTTCTTTTAAGGGTTTCTAGCCTTCCCATTTGGATTTCCATCTTTCAGAGACCTAGCAGGGGGAATCATTCCTCAGTCTGGATCCTAGGACAGCACCAGAAACTCCTTTCCTGATCATATTTTGGTTTTTCAACTTCCCAAATCTGTTTTCCAAGGTCATCTCTCTTTCACTCCTCCAACTCCCACCCTTGGTTCTGAAATACTTTTTGATCTCTAGTGTTTATCTTTTTTGATCCAAGATGACTTTAAAACATTAAAAATAAATTCATTTAGGGTATAGATTTTCAGTTTGGGGGCATTAACAGTACTGTCTATGACTCCATATGTTTGGGGATTACTTATTTAAATTACATACAAATCTTATAGAACTTCTGCAGTAGATGTATATGGACTTTTCTAATGCCTATTTTGAATGATATCCAGGAACTCTTTACATGACTATCATGTTAATGGGACCATTTTCCTTTCATCCAGCAAAGAACTGATAACAGCAGCCTTATGTCCTTTATTGGTTTTAGTGGTAGTAGATAGAAATATTTTGCCTTTCACAACAATACTTTCTCACTTTGTTTTGTTTTGTTTTTCATCTCCTAATGCCAGAGGGCATTTCTCCCTTCTTTTTATTTCTTTTCTTCATTTCCTCATTAGACATTGTTTGCTTAGAATATAAATTTTGTTTTCTTCTCTTATTTTTTGATGCAGTGGGTACAGGGGTAGAGGTAAGGCTGGCTCTCCCAAGAAATGCTCAGGGCCACTAAATTATATGCTTAGAACTTAAATCTTGCTTGTTTTTTTCTTTTATGAGAAGAGATGGTTGCATCTCCCAAGGAATGCTCAGGGTCACCACCAACACCTGATGATGCTGGAGGTGGGAGGAGAAGTTGTAGAGGCACATGTAAGGCACACATTCCAGTCCTTTGAGCTATCTTGTCTCCTTGGTTCTTTAAGTTGTGATCTAAGGTGCCGGAGTGATATCACATGGGTAGGGCAATTGCCTTGCTTTGCGACTGACCTGGGTTCAATCCCCGCATCCATTATGGTACCCCCAGCACTGCCAAGAGTAATTCCTGAGTGAAGAGCCAGAGCCATGAGCATTGCAGGGTGTGACCCCCAAAAAAGTTTTGATCTAAAAAAATACATTTTTATATAGAAAAGGTGCCAATGCTCTTTGAAAGCAATGACCATTGAGTATCTTGGAAATAATCTATATGAACATGCATCGTCATAGTCATACAGTTCACTTGATTATTTTATAAACACTAGAGTTGTATTTTCTGATGAAGAAGTTTACTCCATTAAATAGTTCACCTCTTTATGTTGGATGCTAAAACATTGTGAGTTTTCCTCTTTAAATCCTGTACCAAACACTTTTTTTAAATATAACTTGAGAATACCTAGAAATCTCTTTCCCATAGTTGGTTGTATAATTTGCTTTTTGTTATTTACATCAATGTTTTCGGCTTTGGTGTATATTTCATCTTTTCTCTGTTTGCATCATCCTACCTTGAGGATTCTTAGTGTAATTCCTGTGTGTTTTTGACAACTTTTTGTTCCACTTTAATTTTTCATAAAACTCCGAGATGCACACAAGGATAGGAAGAAACATATGGTATAGCAGCATTCTTAGTCTCTACACTTTTTCTCTTTTTATTCAGACTAATTTTGCATTCACTGTCTTCTAGTAACACCAAGGTGTGATTTTGCAGGAAGTTTCAGAGTGAAGGAATACAGAGAGTCTGGGATGCAATTCAAGCAGATTTTTTGGTAAAACAATCTGGATCTCTCTAGCTGCTCTAAAGATAATCCCCAGAGATGTATTTACTTGAACTTATTGTTATTAATTTTGGGGGCAACAGAAATGTGAATAAAGAGTCCATGCTAAATATGGATTTATAACCCAGTCCATGATTCATTGTTTGTTAAAGAAAAACTTTCCTAGGTCTTTTATTGGTCACAGAAATTTGAAACATGATCTTTTGATCAGGGTTTGGAAGCACTTAGCTTTCTGGTTCTTTGAATTTCTGCTATATTTTCCCCATCTTTACTTGAACCATTCTATTTTCTGAGGCTCTTTTCATACATTCTTAGATTCAGCCAGTGTTAGTACTATGATTTTAAATTCACTCAACTAGCTCTACTAATTACTAGGTATGTTGCTAGGCCTCCTGTAGAATGGCAATAACAGTTTTTGGTAAATGTTTTGTTATTAAATAACATTATCCTAGCATTTCATTATCAATCTCATTTTCTCTTGATAAGTTTTAGTTTGGCATATAATTGCATGTGGTCACATCTTGGTCTTGGACCATTCTCTATAATAACTTGATAATTTTACAGTTATTTTTATTTACTTAGGTATTGCTTATGGCTGAATAGAGGACATTTGAGGAGTTATGACTGAAACATATAGTCCTCATAACTTAAAATTATTATTTTTTTGGCAAACCTTTGGCAGGAAACATTTGCTTACTGTTGTCCTTCATATATATGGTTTTTGGTACCAAGGAACACAACTTCAAAATTCAAGTTTATGTCTTATTTGAAGACTACAGTTTGAAAACTACAATCTTCAGACTACAGTCTGAAATCCAATAGACTTAAAAAAAATAAAAGTTTCTATTTTTTTTCACTTATGTGATTCTGAAGTTCCAATCCTTGATCAAATAACTGATATTTTTGAATTTTCCACTGTCAATTACACAGATGTAAGAAAAAAAGGTGATACCTGAATGATTAGTCATCTTGACATGACTAATTTTATAGTACGAAAAACGGAAAATAGTTCATGAGTAAATTATATAAAGATTCTCCAGATTTATACATTTACAAAAAAGTGTGTGCTTTGTGTGTGTGTGTGTGTGTGTGTGTGTGTAAAGTATGTAGCTTTAGATTACATCTGGTAGAGTTCAACAGCTATACATAACCCTGTGCTCAGGAGTAACCCCTGTAGTACTTGAGGAAACTATATATATATATATATATATATATATATATATATACATAACCCTGTGCTCAGGAGTAACCCCCTGTAGTACTTGGGGGAACTATATATATATATATATATAATATATAAAATATATATATAGTGTCATGGAATTGAACCTGGATTGGTTGCATGCAAATGCCTAACCCCTGTCAGGCTAGGTTTTATTAATAGACATATATAGAATCAATCTTTTGCTTCTTTTCTTTCAGTTTATATTTAGACACGGATTCAGAGGGGTTCCCAAATTTATGCTGAGATTGATCTTGCTTCTAAGTGCTTATTTGTGTGGTGGTTTTGAAACGTGACTTCAATTTGGTGGTTCATTGTTTACTGGGGAATAAGCATCATTTTTACTGGTTTTGGCACATATAATACACGTCAGACAGCTTGCCTGGTTCTGCCGGACTGGTGGTATACTCTCAGTAGCTTGCCGGGCTCTCTGAGAGGGGTGGGTAGACCATGTCTCAGGTGGTTCATTAAAACGTAAAATTTAAATGCCAACTATGTGATGGTTGCTTGTGTGTTTGATTATAGGAATTTCCAATATTTGAACATTGATATGTAACAGATGTTTGTTGTTGAATATGAAACAGCAGAAATTTGCATAATTTATTGGAAAAGAATATTGCGATAGAAATAAATACAAAGTGAACAAAGTATACAAAGTGAACTTTGAGTAGTTTCAGAGAAAGGACACTAATAAATTTCTGTATATTGTAATAGAAGGCTGGAAATAAAACAGAGAATTTACCATATGTTACAAAAATGTCATAAAAATAGAGAAAGTATTAGATTAACTGCACGGGAAGGCATTTTGAAACAAGAGAAAAAGGGATGCTTCCATATGAATGCTGAATATAGAATCTCACTACCCCCTACTGAGACCTAAATATTGAGTATAGAATGCACTCATACTTTGTTGCATATATTAATATTTAATACAGCCATCTTCTTTATTATATGTCATGCTGAAAAATGCAAGTGTTTTCATGTTAGTTAGCATAAGTAAAATTCAGCAATTTAGGTGAGTTGGTGAGTAATTAAAATCACATCTATTTTATATAAAGCTGTTAGGAAACGCGCTTTCAAATGAATAGTCTTGACTTGGAGTTAAATAATGCAGGGGGCAGAGTTTTATGTATACTAACAAAGTGTGAAGAATAAGCATGGAAATCTTGAGGTTGTCATGTGCTTGTCTTATTTTAAGGAGTTGCAGGAAGAACTGATGGAGTAACCAAGAAGAGACTGATAATAAGTGAGATCAAAGGGATAACAAAGATAATGACTTATAAATTGAGGTAAAAATGTGTGTTTTACTTTATGAGATAAAATTTTTTTAAATGCAGAGTTTGAGCATATCAATAGTTTTGACTTATATTTCATAGACATATTTGTGTGGTTCTTTGCGAGTGTTAGAGTTTTATGACTGTAGTAAATGTTATATCTTCTAAGTTGTAGCAGTTGAATTGGGAGGAAGTGGTTATATTATAATTTGCTGTCTTAAAATTTAATTGCACACAATTATATTGCCTGTTAATCCAAAGGGTGGCATTCATAGTTATTCCAATCGATGGATACAATATGTCCAATCCAATAGATTGTGAGTTTGCAAGAGAAAGCTTCCCATCATCCGGAATTGTTCCTATAACTAACGATATTTCTGCGCTACCACCTAGGTCTGGTATTTGCGTAAAGCTCAGATACTGTGTTGTGCATGGACCGGGTGGATCTTTATAATATCCTAATATTATGTTGTGCATGGGCTGGGCAGATCTATATTTATAATATCTTAATATTATAAATATATGCTTGAGTTTTGAGGTGACTACAAGATTATCCCAGCCGCACAGCAGAGCCTGGCAAGCTACCCATGTTGTATTTGACGTGCCAAATACCAGTAACAATTATAGACCTCATTCTCATAACCTGATGGAATGGTTTGAGGCTCTTTATATTCCTGGAGTGGGCAGATGCTCTTGGGCTATCTAGCATGTGCCAGGACATATTGAGATGTTACTGGTGCCCACTCGAGTAATGGATGATCTACGGGAAGTCAAGTGATCAAGTTAATATGTTGTGCGTGGACCGGACAGATCTTTATAATACCCTAATATTATGTTGTGCATGGACTGGGCAGATCTTTATTCGTAATATCCTAATATTATGTTAGGATAATATGGCAGAGCATGGCAAGCTACCTATGTCGTATTTGATATGCCAAAAACCAGTAACAATTATAGACCTCATTCCCATGACTTGATAGAATGATTTGAGGCTCTTCATGTTCTGGAGCGAGCAGATGCTTTTGGGCTACACTATCATGTGACAGGACATACGGAGATGTTACGGGTGCCCGTGTGAGGAAATCGATGAACAACAGAAAGACTAGCAATACAAGTGATACAAGTGATGTTATAGGTAGTCTGAAATGTTGCTGGTACAAGGTGAAAACATAGTGTTTAGGTACCTGAATCTCTGATAATAAACTTAGAAGATCCAAAATAGTAACTAACAGAAATCCTATGAAGAAAATGGCAAAATATCTTATACTACAGAGACAGGAAAAGTAAAAGGAAAGAGGACTATACACATTAGATATTGTAGTGCTATCCTGAGGGCAGAAGCCATGCTGGTTTGTGCTGTCTGGGGCTTACTTGAAAAACTCTTCCTTGTTCCAGTGTTTAGGTGTCCCTAGGATTTGCCATAGTTGCAGCTCTCCTTTCATGAGCATATATGTTCATTATATTCTGTCTTTTTCTATGTCAGACCATCAACCATCCAGGGCCCACGAGGCAGAGCCCTGGGTGTAGACAAGTCTGTCTCCTGTCTGCCACCTTCTGATGCAGTCAGGCCCTGCAACCACACCTGCAACATCTTGAGGACAGGGTTCTTGGAATGAACTCAGAGCCACGGCAGAGACTGGCAAGCTACTCATGTTGTATTCAATATGCCAAAAACAGTAATAATAATGGACCTCATTCCCAACAAATGGAGATATTACTGGTGCCCACTCAAGCAAATTGATGAATAATGGGAAGACAAGTGACAAGTGACATTAGTTATAGTAGTGGCAAGCATGAATAAGTGGAGGAGGCACATGCAATCACAGGGGATTAACCAGGACTGTCTGGAATATGGACACAAGGGGAAGTTGACTATAAACACAGCACCCTGGATGGTTGATGGTCTGACATAGAAAAAGACAGAATATAATGAACATATATGGAATAAATGAGTAAATAACTGAAATAATGAACAGGTTATTACCATAAACATATACTTGTAACCAGTTACATTATGGTTATAACCCAGCCACTTCTATGTAAAATAGCTAAAATATATTTACTTCTGTCTCCCGGGTCTCTCTTTCTTTCTACTGTCCTAGCTGTGCTATTCATATTCAAAGTGCATAAAGAAACAAGATTCATAAACCGTACAGTTTTACATAAATAATTGTTCACCGCCTCAACTCATGAGCAAAATAATATTTTATCTTTGAGAGATGCTATTTCAAAGAAACTACAGTACAAATAATTTCCAAGAGTGCCTCTTCTTCCAGCCCATTCTTCCTCTTTGATTCATTAAAAAACTCATAGCCAATCCTATGAAAGCAGTTTATAAATAAAAAAATATATATCAGACAAAGGCCATTAATAATAATAACAGCTCACTTAGAAAACTTTTATATAGGAACAGTAAACCCTATTTGAATGGAATTACATATTTAGAAAAATTTAAGTTCCTTTTAGTTCTTGTCACAGCAATAATCTTGGGGGATTTACTTCTACAATGTTAGAATTATTAATATATTTAAGTCCTATGAATAATAACGTTCTGACTTCCCTCTTGTCAGAACTCCACCCAGCACACCAGTCTATCACAGCCCGGATCATTGACACTCACCCTGCAACAGACTCTTCAAGTCTGGCCCAGGTATGCTGATCCAAGAGACTCACAGACATGGGGCAGAGCTGCTACCAGCTCTCACTGTGCCCAGCTGCTCACGAGGCAGAGCCTTGCAACAAACCAGATGACCCCCCCCCACTCCATGAGGGCTGCCATTTTCCTCATCCGGACTTCCCTTTCATCAAAACTCCACCCAGCAGAAGAGCCTATTACAACCCTGCTCATGCAGCCGCAAGTGGCAGCATGGTTCATCAATAAATGCTGTACTTAGAGGTGACTACAAGAGTATGCTACCCACACGGCAAGCCTGAAAAGCTGCCCGTGCCGTATTTGATATGCCAAATACCAGTAATAATTATAGACCTCCTTCCAATGACCTAATGTACTGGTTTTAGGCTCTTTATGTTCCTGGAGCAAGTAGATGCCCTTGGGCTCTACTAGCATGATACAGGACATATGGAGATGTTACTGGTGCCTGCTCGAGCAAATCGATGATGAATGGGAAGACATCAAATTTGACATTCTCAAATTTGTGATACAGTGATGATTCTATTTGTAGAGAGATTATCATTTGCACTAATTTCATATCCTTTTTGAAAAATAATTTGCTATTGTAGAAGCAATTCCTTAAAATTAATACAAGGTCAAAACAACAAATGTTGTTAAAGTGAAAATAGTAAAGAAAAAACTTTATATAGTTTAATCAAATATTTCTTTTTGTTCTGAAAATAAAATTGTGCATTTGTGGTTTCATGTATACTGAAATGTGTAGCTTATTTTATGAACAGAGCAAGTTAAAGCCATAACTCTTTTATGGTCAAGTTCATCCTTCATCCTACCCTTCAGAGACCATAAGATTACTTGAGCTCTATTAGAGCTGTAGTGATCTCAGAACTTTAATTAATCTAGAGTCAGACAGAGAAAACTGAGGAATTAGCATTATATTAATTGTATCCCCTCTATTCCTATTGACTTCTATGTAAGCTGGGATTAATTTTCTACTGGGTAGAACTGACCTTGTCTTGATTTATAACGTTCTTTGCTCAGGGAAATGTGAAAATAAAATAAAAACATTTATAACAAGTAATTGTACCAGTAAAATATAGTCTGAATCAAAATCAAAACATATTTTACACAAAGGGCTATTTTTATTCAGGTATGATTTGTTGTAGCTCTTATCATGATCATTTTTGTCAATCTAGAGCTATAATATTTTCTCAAATTTGTATGCATAAATTATATAGGATGGGCATATTTCTATTTGGCAAATAATTAACAACACATAAAATAAATACAAAACAAACATGGAATAAATTATATACCAATTTCTAACTTATGATGAGAAAACTGCTATCTGTAAATCTCATGTAATATAATTTACCCACCATTAATTTATCTTCCTGAGGTATCTCTTTAATTTCTATCATACAATGCAAATATGTACTATTTGTTTTATTGATATAGAGGGAGATTATAATGTATTATAAATGATTTAAAATTTTTAGAGTGAAATTTCATAGTGTACTTACTTAAACTAATATTTAACTTGTTTAAGACACTTCCTAGGATCCAGAGTGATAGTACAGTGGGTAAGGCTCTTGCTTCACATGCGGTGCCCAAGGTTTGAACCCTGAAAGCCCATATGCTCACCAGAGCACTGCCGGATGATCCTTAAGCTCAGGATCAGGTGTAAGAACTAAGAAGTCAGCTGTGGCCCCCAAAACAAAGCAAAACAGATAGTTTACTAATGCTTTGATTTATAAAAGAAAATCTAGTCTCAAGGAACTACCGCAGCATTTGGAAGACAAGAGCAAACTAAGGAGTGTAAAACAGCACAAACAAACAAAACTTAATTTTTTAAAAATTGCAAATCACATAACATTCTAGAAGTTATCATTGATTAAAATTAAATTCCCAAAGAGCTACATTGAAGGCTTGATTTTGAGAGAGTTGACTTCTGATTTGAATTAAACATATGAGAAGTTTAAAACATGACAATGTATTTTATTTGCAAAAAATTTGCCACATCTCATCCTAGTTTATTAATTGAATAACTAGCAAAAGCATTGGGGCATTTTATTAAAAAAGAAAAAGTGGATTTTAAGGACAGGCCATTTTATAATTATATTATTATTTTTGTAGCATCTGTAGAAACTAATAAAATTGGGCTTAACTTGTTATCTATACTTCTGTTATTGTCAGGGAAGAATATGGCAGGATAATTGATCCCTTTGATTTGAAGATTTTCAACATCTTCTTTTTCCTCTTCTTCCTCTTCCTCCTCCTCTTCCCCCTCCTCCTCCTCTTATCTGTCAATCACAATCATCAAAACCAGTCTGCCTTTTGTTCACCAGTGTTGAAATCCTAATTTAATTGGAAGATATAGATATTTATTTAATAGATATGCTCATCTATTATCATATTTAATAGATATGCTCATCATTAGAGTTAGCTTTATGAGCATACCATATTTAATAGATATGCTCATTATCAGAGTTAACTTTAAATTATACTTCCAGGCTATTTCCCTTAGTTTTTTTTTTAAATTTTAGACAGACCACTCTATTGAATATTTTTCCTTTCCCTTCTGATAAGATGTAAATCACATTTCTTCAGGAATATTTTTTCTGTATTTTCTGTTATTTCCTGTTAGCTATAAATATCTATACATATGTATGAATATATATGTATACCTGTGTGTATATAGTTATATATATTAACTCTACACATACGGACATATACAATTTCAAAACTTATATCTAATACAGACAGTTTATCACAGATTTTCAGTGTAATGGTTTACAACACAGATCTCTACAAAAGCTTAAAACCTTCCACAAAATTGATGACAATTGAATTTAAACAATATTGATATGCAATTTATTGTCACTGTTCAAGAACCAGAAAGATCATGATCTGAATGTTATACAGAACCAGTTAGATACAAGAGGCCATTATGTTTTTAACCTATGTGTCTTCCTACAAATAGCTAAGAAAGGTCACTTGAGGTTTTCATTTCTTAACTACTCAGCCTGCCCTATAAATGATATTTTACTTAAGCATTCTCAATTTTTTTGTTTTGAGGTTACAACTGTCAGTGCTCAGGGATCTATATGGGGTACCAGAGATAAAATCCAGGTCAGCCACATGCAAATCAAGAGAGTGATCCTGGCCTGTGCTCTTTTCCACCTAATTTAAGCATTCATGCTTAAATTTACAAATTCATAAAGATTGATGTGTAGATTATGGCTATGAATACAAGCAACTTTGGAAATCTGAAGCTTAATAGATATAGAACAAAAATGGTATTAAAATGGCAGATAGACTGCCAAAACCAATAGAGTCCTTGAAAAATACTTTTTCTTGGTTTCTGTAAATGCATGTCTCAGTATTCATTCAACTGTATGTGTGACGAAACTTATAAGTTTATGGTGTCTTTAAGACTTGAAAGGTGAAAAGAAATGTAGTGAATATTGCTCATAAAGATGTTCCTTGCCACAGCAGGTGACTGTTCTAAATTTAAAAGTATGGACAATATGTAGCCTAAATGAAATTCTGTTGAATTGTGAATCTTAAGTGGTGTTGGACTCAGACACACGGGGCAGAGCTGTTACTGCTCTCCCTGTGCTCAGATGATTATGAGGCACCCAGGAGGAAAGGCAAGTTCTAGCCCTGGCCCATCATCCCAACAGAGCCTCGCAAGAAGCCAGAGCAACCCCCACACCTTGAGGGAAGCCATTTTCAACATCCAGACTTCACAGTTCGTCAGAGCTCTACCCAAGAGAAAAACCTATCTCTCTCCGTTGGTTCATCAGTAAATATACCAGATGAGAGCCTTCTACTGAGAGTAGACCACCCACATGGCAGAGCCTGGCATGCTACCCATGTCATATTTGATATGCCAAAAATCAATAACAATTATAGACCTCATACCCATGACCTGAAGGAATGGTGTGAGGCTCTTCATGTTCCTGGAGAGAGCAGATGCCCTTGGGCTACACTAGCACGTGACAGGACATATGAAGATGTTACTGGTGCCCGCTTGTGCAAATCTCTGAACAACGCGAAGACAAGTAATACAAGTGAAGTGGTACCGAGGCTTATAGTTCTTTGGTAGAGGACAGTTTCACATGTATGAAGCCTGTGTCCACCACAGTCACTTTCACACTGTCACTCTCCATCCCACGTGTTCCACTGTTGGAGGACATGTTTAGCTAATCTGGGAGTTTTGTTGTTTTGCTCACTCCCAGCTTAATCTTATTTAAGCCAATGTTCATTCTAATGAGATCTCTCTTCTATGTAAACACTGCTAGAGGGTGTGGCACTTACAGAAGTCACCTTGATTGAATAACTTCTGACTTATACATCTACTAAGACTTCTATGTTTTCTAGATTGGGCACAGCTCCTCTTTATACCCACTGCACCCAACGTGGGACAGTTAGAATTTACCAGGAGACTACCACCCTGGCTACGCTGAGACTAAAGGAAGACTATAGGAAGGATCATACTAGTTTGCTCTAAGCAGGCGAGTATGACCCTTTCAGTACATGAGAACAAGATACTCAGAATCACCCTGGTGCAGATAATAATAAGAAGGACCTTGTGGGTACCATCTAGATTACATGAAGCTCATGAAGTTAAGATGTATTACTTTATATCAGCCCCTCTCTCTCCAGTGTTTTACATAAGAGATAATCTCGGATTAGTCCTTGGTGTAACCTTTGTTTATACCTACAATAGGGTGTGGCACTACACTCTGTTTAGGGTTCTTTGTTGGCATGACAACCTCCCGATTGGATTACTTTGGTGTATATAAGGGGCTGACTTGAGGCCCCTTCACCTTTACCTTTTGCCTTTTGGTTCCTCAGCCTTCAGCTTTTGGCTCCTGCGGCTTTTGGCTTTTGGCTTTGGTCTTTTGCTCTTTGACCTTTTGCTCCATCTTCTAGTGCTGTGGAAGAGCTTTTGTACTATTAAAAGCCATTTTTGGAACTGCACCGGACTCGTGAGTTTTCATCTGTTCTCCCGGCGTCCTCGGAGGTAGAAGACAACCTCTGTCCGGACACTGTCCGGGACCCCGGCGGCGCTCCCCGACATTCCACCAAAAAAAAGGTGCGACAATTTGAAACATATTACTTCAGCCAGATTCCCTTTTCTATTCTTCACTTATATTTATCTACATTCTCTTCCAGTGACCTCGAATTGAAGAATTATTTCCAGCTTAGCATCATTTCTTTTATAAAATAGACTGAAAGATCACTTAACTAAGTTATAAATATAAAACATTGTGCCTGGTGATGGCCATTTATGCAAAATGTGACCTTATGTTTTATAATAAATGATTCATTTTATATGTTTAAAATAGGTTACTGAGAGATTTTGAAGAAAAAATTGCAAAGATACTTTGAAAACTGTAATCTTATAAACAATATTAAAAAAACTACAGTATCTTCATTTTTTGGGGGTGATGTAGTTTCAGCATGTTTAAATTAGTTACAAATTAATAGAAGTTAATCATACATGGTTGATAGACTAAAAAATAGGGGAAGAATGGTGAAAATGGCATAAGCATAATTACTAGTAAAGAATAAAATCCTAGAAAAGAATACTGGTGTTCCCAAATTGGAAAGTCTGAAAACTAGAGACAAATTTGAGCAATAGGGAAAGAGGGTTTTCTTGTGGAGATCAGAAATATTACATATCTCAATTTTCAATGCTGGGTTATGTTGGTTATGATTGCATAAGTGTTAAAAAAGTAAAATGAGTAAGATCCAGTAGATAGAAGAGATACTTAAAATTCAGGAAGGAACTTAAGTCATCATAATTATTTTGGGGCCCTACCCAGCTGTGATCGGGCTTACTTCTAGAAATGCTAGAAAGAACAAATCCAGGAGAGCACATAAGCCTTTATTAAAAAGCAATGAATTATAAAGTATGAAAGGAAAGTACGCTGTATTATAGTTTGCCATATGATTGCTTTGCTTTCTTAACTTTTCTACTGTTGTCTAGTGATAATTTACATATTTCTGTGCAACCTGCCCTAGAATGAACCAGAAGATATTTTGAGGTATGAAAATGTTAGAAATTGTGTCAGTTTCAGTTTTATGTGTCCTCATCAATAGTTTATTTATTTATGCCCATCATATAAATAAGTTAATAATATAAATCATTGAACTTAATAGTTATATATAATTTCAGTAGAAAAGAAGACATATTAAGAGCCTGTAAATAGGACAAAGCAACTCAAAAGTATAACAAATGGGTTGAATACCAATGCCTTGTAGGCAATTTTAATATTTACATTAGATAAAGTATATATAAAGATTTGAAAGCCTAGGTTTTCATAGATTAATGGTTCTGGATATAAGGAAATTAAAATATCACTACATTTCAACTTTAAACAAAAGGCATACTCAAATTACAACTTTCCTAGTAAATGAACAAAAAATGGGAATAAAATATTAGTTTAGAAAAGTGATTGTCAGTTGAAAAATTTGCAGCATGCCATGTGAGCACTGAGCATTTTATTGCATCTGAAAGAGTGGTCCATAAATAGAAGCATTGGTATCTTCAGGTATGTAATTGGGATAGAGATTTCAGGCTACATATGAAATTTGATGATTCTTGTAAACATATTACAAAATGTTCTGAGCCTAATTAATTATTTGTGGAAATATTTGAAGGATTTGTATGCCTGACAGAAATATTAAAAATGACGACTATAATTATGAGTAACGCTTTGAGATGTTGCCTGTTGAAGAGGCCTCTTTTGATGTTACTTTCGTACAACTTAATAATTATAGAGTTGTATACCATAGTTTTCACTACTGTAGTACACATGATCATTATATATTTGGCTATTTCAGTAGAGAGACAAGGACAGGTTGCGAGCATAGTGCCTGTCAGATTACTGATGTCCACCATTATTATTATAATTATTATTATTTTCTGTATCACTGTCTTCCCATTCATCATCGATTTGCTCGAGTGGGCACCAGTAACATCTCCATATGACCTGTCTCATGCAAGTAGAGCCCAAGGACACCTGCTTGCTCCAGGAACATAAAGAGCCTCAAACCATTCCATCAGGTCATGGGAATGAGGTCTATAATTGTTACTGGTATCTGGCATATTAAATACGACATGGGTAGCTTGCCAGGCTCTGCCGTGCGGGTAGCATACTCTTGTAGTCATCTCAAAATCCAGCATTTATTGATGAACCGCAAGGCCACAAGCGGCGTGCGAGCAGGGCTGTGATAGGCTGGTCTGCTGGGTGGAATTCTAATGAGGGGAAGTCTGAATGTGGAAAATGGAGGTCCTCATGGAGTGGGGGTTGTCTGGCTTGTTGTGAGGCTCTGCTGGGGTGGCAGGCCAGGGCTAGAACCTGCCATCCCTCCCGGGCGCCTCATGAGCAGCTGGGCACAGTGAGAGCCAGTAGCAGCTCTGCCCCATGCCTGTCTCTGGATCAGCATACCTGGGCCGGATTAAAAAAGACTGCAGCAGGGTGGATCTCTATGAGCCGGGCTGTGATAGGCTGGTCTGCTGGGTGGAGTTCTGATGAGGGGGAAGTCCGGATGTGAAAATCGAGGTCCTCATGGAGTAGGGGGGTTGTCCGGCTTGTTGTGAGGCTCTGCTGGGGTGGCGGGCCAGGAATAGAACCTGCCATCCCCTCCTCGGCGCCTCATGAGCGACTGGGCACAGTGAGAGCCAGTAGCAGCTCTGCCCCATGTCTGTCTCTGGATCAGTATACCTGGGCCAGATGAAAAAAAGGCTGCAGCAGGGTGGATCTCTATGAGCCGGGCTATGATAGGCTGGTCTGCTGGGTGGAGTTCTGATGAGGGGGAAGTCCGAATGTGGAAAATGGAGGTCCTCATGGAGTGGGGAGTCGTCTGGCTTGTTGTGAGGCTCTGCTGGGGTGGCGGGCCAGGGCTAGAACCTGCCATCCCTCCTGGGCACCTCATGAGCGGCTGGGCACAGTGAAAGCCAGTAGCAGCTCTGCCTCATGTCTGTCTCTCATCTTTGCAAGTGAAGTGTTTTGTGTGCTGTACTAGCTGCCAAGTTGCAACATTACAAACTGCATTTGGATAGAGACCCTGAACTTAATTACAGTTCAATTCAATTGGCTTAAGAATGAATGCCCCAGAAATGAATTTCACATGGGCAGTAACTCAAGGGACAAAAGCCAGGATGGATGATCAAGCATGGTATTATTATTTTATTTCTGATTTTTGGACCACACCTGTATGTGCTCAGTCGACCATATATAGTGTAGGGTAATCAAAGTGGGGTTGGCTGAGTGGACATCAAATTACTCCTCGTACACTATATCATTGTGTATACTACTACTACTACTACTACTACTACTACTACTACTACTACTACTACTGCTGCTGCTGCTGCTGCTGCTGCTGCTGCTGTTGCTGCTGCTGCTGTTGCTGTTGCTGCTGCTGCTACTGCTACTACTACTACTACTACTACTTATTGTTGTTGTTGTTGTTTTGGTGGTGGTGGTGGTGGTTTTGTTGTTGGTTCTTTTACCACACCCAGAGTTGCTGAGGGTCTAGTCTTTACTCTGAGCTCATGAATCAATCCTGGCAGTGCAGGTGGGGAGAGGGGGCATATGTGGTGCTGGGATTGAACCTGGATCTCCTGCATGCAAGCCGTGCACTTAGCCTATTGAGCTTTCTCTCTGGCCTCCCATGCACCATTATTAAAGAATGAAAAGATGTATTCCAAGATTGAAATATATACTAAGATTTTAAATATTAAGAAGAAATAGCATTCCCCAAACATCCTTTTATTTTTTTGTTAAGAGGATATATGATATATAATTGAGATTTCTCCAAAGAAATAACTATGTAGGTAAGTTATAAGAAATAAAATAGGTTCTATTAAACAATCACCTAATGTCTTATAATATTACTCCAGGTGTTATAAGAGCAGTCTTTGTTTAATATTTAAGATCAACCAATCCTGTCCAAAAGGCAACTGCATGCCTTGACTTTTGTCTTGCATGAGGAGAGCTCAGTGACCAGTCAGCAGACATCACTTAAAATTTAATTAACACAGAAAATCTGGAGGAAGTTATTCTCATTTCAGAATGAGAGATAGAAAACACAAGTTTTTCAAATGAGTTCTAGAGAATGATTGATAGATAAAAAGAACTCTTCTACTCCCAAACCTTGGCAATACATTCTACCTATTGGAAGCACCATAAAGATAGAGTGATGAATAATGACTTGGTATATGATTGCATCCCGGAGAACAGTGAATTAAAAAGGATAGTGACGGCCAGAGAAAAATATATCTAACTTGTTCTTTCCATTGCACTTTAAAAAGTCAGTTCTCTCACTTTATCAAGTCAGAGGCTTCTGTGGCACACTATAACTCGGCATCAATATATCCCATTATCTTCTGCTCTTCTTTGTCTTTATATGGTGCATTATATATGTATATTTATATATACATATTTTATATTTATAAATATGTATATTTATATATACACATATGTATATATAGATATACATATATATTTATATATGTATATATAAATATATATGTATATATAAATATATATGGTGTATTATATATATATTTTTGGTTACACCTGGCAATGCTCAGGGTTTCTCCTGGCTCTACACTCAGGAATCACTCCTGGTGGTGCTCGGGGACCATATGGGATGCCGGGAATCGAACCCGGGCCGGCATGGGTCGACCGCGTGCGAGGCAAACGCTCTACCCTCTGGACCATCGCTCTGGCCCTGTGCATTATATTTGATTTATTAATATGCCAAGTTTAAGAAAGCCAGTCTACCATTGAATAGAGAGAATGTATATACAGGAACATTAAACTTATACAAAATATATGTTGATTCACATCAGAAATATTCACGGCTCTGTCCATTACAGATCATGTCCCCTTGTAATCCACAACCAGCCTCAATGTGATGCCTTTGTGTGGTTCTGAAATGTGGGCATGCTTCCTGACACATATTCACTTCTATCAGAAACAACAATTAGATCTTAGGCATATAAGGACTCATTCTCTCCCTTATTGCTACATCTTAGATATCATAATATGATAACAACAGATAATGTACAATGTCATAAACAGCATATGTAGTTGTACATAATTTACTCACTCATGGATATCCAAGTGATCAGTACTGTCAGTAAGGAGACCCTTTATAATCACTATATTTTCCATGCTTGTTCTTGATAGTCTAATTCCTTGACTCGTAATTGCCAAGGCTAGGAATAATAGACATTAAAATGAAGTTTTGTTATTTTTAGAATATCTTAAATAGTATTGTAGGATATATGACCTTTAGGTTCTTTTTATGTAATAAAATGTAGTCAGTGAAAGAGGTCACATTTTTTTGTTTTGATTTTTAGTTTTTGTGTCATATACAGCAGCATTCATGTATCCATCAATTTCTGTCCTCAGGGTTTCTTCTTAGTTTTAGGTACTATGCAGAAATTAAATCCAGGTCTTGTGCTTTGTTAATGGCTTTGAGACATTGAAGATATCTTTTGTATTCAACATCAACAAGAAAAAAAATTATGTCAAAAAATGGCAGTGGACAAGGAGATAAACAGAAACTTTTTTAAAAAGACATACAGATAGCCAAATGGTACACAGAAATGAGCTGTGTTATTTATCAGGAAGCTAAATCTTGTAAAAGACTTTAGAAAAGCACAGGCATTGCAAAGAAAATATCAACCCCTAAAGGAATGCTGGAAGTTCCTCTTTTCTCTTGATTAAGCTCTAAAACTGATTTGGTTAAGTAGATGGTATCACTTGTATCACTTGTCTTCCTGTTCATCATTGATTTGCTCGAGCGGGCCCCAGTAACATTTCCATATGTCCTGTCTCATGCTAGTAGAGCCCAAGGGCATCTGCTTGTTCCAGGAACATAAAGATCCTCAGACCATTCCATCAGGTCATGGGAATGAGGTCTATAATTATTACTGGTATTTGGCATATCTAATACAACACAGGTAGCTTGCCAGGCTCTGCTGAAGTAGATGGTAATTTTTCTTTAATTTGCAAAGCACCTCAGAAAAAGTAAGTTCATAGAATACTAGTAGTGAGTAAAGTGACTTAAAAGTAGTTACTAACAATTATAGAGATATAGTTGATTTAATTTAATATAACAGATTTAAATTAAAAAAATTATTATACCATCATGGAATATAGAATTACAAAGATGTTTACGTTTGGGTTTCAGTCATACAGTGTTCCAGCACCGATCTCTCCACCAGTGCCCATTTCCTATCACCAATGTCCCCTAATTTGAACACTAGTAAAGACAATACATTGAAAAAAATGCTCCATTAAAACAAAAATATTTGAGACTGAGTTAAAATCAAAACAATGCAGGTAAAAAGAATTACAACTTAAATATAAATAAAGAAGATGCAGATTAAAAGATTGGAAAAAATCTATTTCAATATGCTATGTTAATAATATGCAAAGAAAAGGATGGGAAGAAAAAAACAGGGTAGGCTTTGTATGCAGGAGCCATTGGTATGGTCCATGGCACTGCAGGGTCCTTGAGGCACTGACAATTGTGACTCCAAAATAGACCTGATGCATCTGAAGTGGATCACTTTAGTTTTTAATAAGCAACACAACCAAATTTAATCTATATTTATAAAATATGTAAATATCTTCTTAATTTCATAATTTTAATTTAAAATATTTTGTGTAATATTCTAGTTCCCTTGATCTTAAAAATCATTTTTAATTCTATGAAAACATATTTGTACTAGGTCATTTCTTATCAGATCTTGACTCATGAATTTGTACATAAAAACACAGAAGCTTTTATGTACTATAAACTATAACTATAATTCTAGCTTTTATGCACTATAAACAATAACTATAATTCTAAATTAATAAAATCATAATATTAATGATGATTGGGATTAGCCCAGAGCCATGGCAGAGGCTGGCAAGCTACCCATGGTGTATTTGCTCTGCCAAAAACAATAACAGTAATGGACCTCATTCCCAATGAATGGAGATGTTACTGGCATGTGCTCGAGCAAATCGATTAACAACTGGAAGACAAGTGATACAAGTGATACTTTCATTATGTAAAATTTATCATTTTAATATTTTACAAATTATGTAGGGAAAATTTGTAGAAATTTTATATTTTAATATTCAATTTTTTATAAAGGCAATAAAAATATCCTTTATAAAGGATAAATATCCTTCATTTAACTAAATTTCAGAAAGTTTTATTCTGCATATAATCAGTAAGACTTGTAAAACATATACCATAAGGCACAAATCCAAGACATTCTATAAATAAATCAATTCATCATCAAGTGAACAAAATGTAAAATAATTTTAGCCTTGCATATGTTATTTAATAGATAATGTAGATTCAAGATGATACCTTTAGGCTGAATTAACCATATTTGACTTAATGTTTGAGGTTGGTAAAGTAAATTAATATATTCTGTATTTTATGCAATTTTGTTATTACTGCTAATGCAGTGACTATTTTGATGTTAAAAACTTTTAGAAACTTTTGGCATATAATAAAGAAAATATAACAGTAACATTTTCCTAATAACTATGTCAACTGTTTTACACACACACACACACACACACACACACACACAAACAAACATACTTTATAACAAAAGCCTGAGGAAAAGGCTGCCAGCCACTTGGATTCAGAGCTGTCATTCATCTATTCAAGCTTCAGAAGTGTCTTAGCTTTCTTTGTTCCCCAAGAGGCTTACTGGAATCACCGTGCACTGTGTCAAACTACAGGCAAATCCTTTATCATCACATCCCTTTGAAATTGTTATTGAACTGCATGGACCTAAGGAGTGATAAGCATTAATGCCCTATTTCTTTTATCCTTTCTGCCTTTCAGCTTCATTGCCAGATACTTTATCTAAACTTAGGCTTGGCAGTCTAGATAAATACAAGCTTCCTTCCCTTCAAAAGTGATATTTAACTTAATGTGTATAGGTATACAAGATCTCTTTAAACTACTTATTTACTAAAATCAATACTTCTTGGTGCATGACCTTGTGCTTTATTTGGAAAGTTATAGGTTCGTGGATTATAAAACATTAAATACATATATGTAAACACACAGAGACACAGAGACACACACACAACTCCTAAAACAGATTGTGGAATGTATTTATAGGTGTACAACCTCAGTCACTGTTTTACTCTTTTTTTTTTTTTTTTTTTTGCTTTTGGGTCACACCCTGCAATGCACAGGGGTTATTCCTGGCTCTGCACTCAGGAGTTACTCCTGGCGGTGCTCGGGGGACCATGTGAGATGCCTAGGATCGAACCCGGTGGGCCGTGGTGCAAGGCAAATGCCCTATCCGCTGGATTATCACTCCAGTCCCCTCTGTTTTATATGATTTTTTTACAGTTCACTTTTTTTTAAGTAAGACATATTTTATTATGGAGGTTTTAGGAAGGGAATGAGGGAGGGAAAGTGAGAGAGAGAGAGAGCAAGAGAGAGCCACTTGTTCTCACTTTTCTCCCCCATTGTTCATGGATTTGCTCAAGAGGGCACAAGTAATGTCTCCATTCATTGGGAATGAGGTCCATTATTGCTACTGTTTTTGGCATATCAAATACACCACAGGTAGCTTGCCAGACTTTCCTGTCACTCTGGTTTCATACCAGGGGGCCCAATTTTTTCTATATCAGACCATCAACCAACCAGGGCCCATGGGGCAGAGCCCTGGAGTGTAGACAAGCCTGTCTCCTGTCTGCCACTTGCCAATGCAGCCAGGCACTGCAGCAACCCCTGCAAGACCACAAGGGGCAGGATACATGTCACTTTTTTATATTTTTATATGTATATATTTTTATATTTTTAATATTTTCATTTTTATCTAAATATATTTTTACATTTATATATTATAAATATTTTAATATATAATAAATAAATATAATAAATTATATTTTATACTTATGTAAAATATATAAAATATATACATAAATAAATGAATAAATAAATAAAATATATACTATATTTATATTTATTTATAATATTATATATTATATATAAAGTATATATAAATATATAAAATATATATAAATATAAAATATATTTTATATTTAGAAAATATATTTCATAAATATATAGATATATTTAACAATAAATATATTTAATAAAATATTTTATATGTATATATTATAAATATTTTTATATTTATATTTCGTTTACTCACTTTACATATATATGATATATACAATGGGTGCACATATATATAAAGACACAGAGCATGCTCCTTTATACATATTAAGTACAAATATGACAATTAAATTGATAACATAACTTTAATAAAATATGATATTTAAAGGTTGAAGAAGATAGTAGCATTTTCTGTGACCCATTTTGTGAACTCAAAATTGTGTGTGTGTGTGTGTGTGTGTGTGTGGATGGGTGTGTGTGTATTTTTTTTATCTACATCCAGCATTGATAATGGTTTACTCATGGCTTTGCACTCATTTACCTTTCCTTTCCTGGTGGGCTCAGGGGTTCACAGTTACTGGGTACCAGAACTGGATTGGCTATGTGCAAGGCAAATGCCCTATCCATGTGCTGTTGCTCCACCACATGACTGCATGATGTTTATTTTAAGATAGCTAAAATATAATAGAATTTAGTAAGAATTAAAAAGGGAGTTTGGGGACAGGAGAATATATATTACAGCTATCCCAGGTCTGATCTTCTGATCTGAAGCACTGTATATGGTTCCCAGAACCTTTCAGAAGTGATCCCAAAGTGCAGAACCAGGAGTAAGATGTGAGCACTACCAGGTGTGACCCAAAAACAAACAAGTACATAGCTAGCTAGCTAGATACATAGCTAGCTAGCTATCTATAGATAGATAGACAGACAAATAGACAGACAGAGAGACAGACAGACAGACAGACAGACAGGAAGGTGGGAAGGCAGACAGATAGACAGGCAGACTGACAGACAGACAGATAGATAGATAGATAGATAGATAGATAGATAGATAGATAGATAGATAGATAGATAGATAGATAGATAGATAGATAGATAGATAGATAGATAGATAGATAGATAGATAGATAGATAGATAGATATAGAGAGAGAGAGAGATAGAAAGATAGATATATAGAGAGATACAGAGAGATACAGAGAGAGATAGAGAGATACAGAGAGATATAGAGATACAGAGAGAGATAGAGAGATACAGAGAGAGATAGAGAGAGATAGAGAGATAGAACTCAAAACCAAAATAAAAAATAATGAGGTATGATGCTTTATTTACACATGCATGAAACTAATCAAGTTAATAAGAATGTGTAGCTGAATTATTATTGAAAGAATAATATTTATGTCTAATGTTGTGTTAATTATTAAGATATTTTGGCCTGAAGATGTGCTTAGTGGTAAAGTGATGTCTTGCATATATTAGACCTGGAAGGAATTCTGACGTCTGGGGGAAAAATACCAACAACAAGCGAGACGTTTAAAATGTTCACTGTATCACTGTATCACTGTATCACTGTTTTCCCTTTGTTCATCGATTTGCTCGAGCGGGCACCAGTAGCATCTCCATATGACCTCTCTCATGCAAGTAGAGCCCAAGGGCATCTGCTTGCTCCAGGAACAAAAGATCCTCAAACCATTCCATCAGGTCATGGGAATGAGGTCTATAATTGTTTCTGGTATTTGGCATATCAAATACAACACAGGTAGCTTGCCAGGTTCTGCCGTGCGGGTGGCATACTCTTGTAGTCACCTCTGATCTCCAGCATTTATTGATGAACTGGGCTGTGATAGGCTGTTCTGCTGGGTGGAGTTCTGACATTCCTTGAGAAAAGCAATACTGGAGTCGGAGCGCTAATAAAGCAGGAGAACACTTCCCTTGCCCGCGATGGCCTGGGTTCAATCCCCAGCATCTCATATGGTCTCCCAAGCACTGTCAGGAGTAATCCTGAGTGCAGAGCTGAGCACTCTGCTCAGCTTTTTTTGGACCAAAAAAAAAAAAAAAAACCACAAACAAATGAATGAATGAATGATGGATAATTGAATGAATGAATTAGATTGTAAATTATCAGAAAATCCTGTCTTTTTATTTATTTATTTATTTGGGTCCCTGCCACCTGCCCCTTGAGGTGTTGCAGGTGTGGCTGCGGTGCCCAGTTGCATCAGCAGGTTGCAGACAGGAGGCAGGCTTGTCTACACCCAGGGCTCTGCCCCGTGGGCCCTGGATGGTTGATGGTCTGACATAGAAAAACACTGGGCCCCCTGGGATGAAACCAGAGCTGCAACAGAGCCTGGCAAGCTACCCGTGGTGTATTCAATATGCCAAAAACAGTAATAGTGGACCTCATTCCCAATGAATGGAGACGTTACTGGTGCCTGCTAGAGCAAATTGATGAACAATGGGAAGACAAGTGATAAAATGTTAAAATGTTAAGATATTTTATCACTTGATCACTTGACATACCTGTTATTCGTCGATTTGCTCCAGCAGGCACCAGTAATATTTCCATTTGACCCTGCCACATGCCAGTGTAACCCAATGACATCTGCTTACTTCAGGAATATGAAGAGCCTAAAATCATTTGTTCAGGGTCTTGACGAAGAAGTCTGACCATCTTGTAGGTGGGCGGCCACGTGATATCTTTTGACGTCTTCTGGGATCCAGTCAGTAACAGCTCTAGTCCAGCAGTCATCTCCAAATCTCATTACATGTCCAGCCCATCTGATTTTCGATGCCTTGGCAAGCGAGACAGCATCCCTGATTCTGGAACAGCGACGGAGGTCGGAACTCCAGATTCCTTCTCTCACTTGAGTGAGGCGTTATATTCCAAGCATAGCTCTTTTGATTCCTCTTTGGGAGACCCGAATAGCATTCTCATCCTGCTTTCATAGGGCCCAGGTCTCTGAGGCGTATGGTAATGCAGGCATATTTAAAGATATTTTATAAAATATTAAAATATAAAAGTACATATGAATTTTTTCTTTAGCTATCATCTGCTTTTTATTTCAAACCTGTATAATGTATAACTATGAAACAGATGGATTACAGTGAAACTATGTCACAATGTAAGATGCTACCTACATTAGCCACAAACCAAAAGAGCATCTGATTTTAATTTAATTTACAAATTTTTATAACTTTCCTTGATATCAAGTCACAGGCTGGATATAGGATTTGAAATGTTTCTAGTTCTAACATACAGAGGTTAATATAAGTTACCTGTGTACTTATTATTTTATATGTATTTTAAATTATTTTATTTTTTTAATTTATTATAAATTGCTTTTATTTTAGTTTTTATTTTCTTTCTGAGGTCACACTTGGTGATGCTTAGGGACACCGCTGGTTCTGAAATGACTAATTACTCCTGGTGGTGCTTAGTGCACCGTATGGGATGCTGGGGATAAGACATAGGATGGCCATGTGCAAAGCAAATTCCCTACCCATTGTGCTATCTTTCCAGTCCCTCTCTTTTAGTTTTTAAACTAATTTTTTTAAATTAATTTAAAATTTAAAATAAAAATTAATTTAATTTAAAATTAAAAATTAATTTTTAAAATTAATTTTATTGAGTCACTGTGATTTACAACGTTTATCATTTACCACATCAGTTCCTTTACCAGTGTCCACTTCCCTCCACCAATGTCCTCAGTCACCTTCTCACCTCCAATCACCCCACATTGAAACTTTTTTTTACTTTTAAGGTACTGTGGTCCACAGTACCATTAATGATATGGTGCCATGCATACCATTTTAACCCCTTAAGTACCACCTTCTCCAGAGTGATCACGTCCTTTCACCATTGTCATAATATTCCATTCCCTTTCCTTTCCCTGTCCTCATCCATGCTTCCCACCTAAGACCAGTTCTCATTTCATATTCTGAATTTCTATTGCCTTTGGGTGTTTGTTATTTTCCTATTATGTTTCTTTATATCCTGTATATATGAGATCCTTCTGTGTCTGTCTCTCTGACTAACTTCTCTCAGCTTGATCAGATTCATCCATGTAGCAGCAAGTTGCAAAATTTTATCTTTTGTTACTTCAGAGAAGTTTTCCATTGTGTTTATGAATAATAGTTTCTTTAACTATGATTTTCTGTATTTGGCATTTGGGATATACATATTTGGGCACTTGGGTTTTACCTATTGTTAATATTTCTGCAATGAACATAGGAGTTCAGGTGTCTTTTATGCAATTGCCTTTTTGGAACTTTGAGATGTATTTCAAGAACTGGATATTTTGGATCATATGAAAGGTAGATTCCTAGTTTTTGTGGAGGGAGTATATATAGTTTACCGAAAAGACTGGGTCAGTTGATATTTAAACTGGAAGTGAGTTATAGTTCCTTTTTCTTCATGTTCCAACACCGGTGGCCCTTTTTGTTTGGTTTTGTTTTTGCAGAGTACTTTTCATATCCTTTGGCCACTTTTATAACTTCTTTGAGGAAGTTTCTGTTCTTCTCCTGATTTTTCATGAGGTGTATTATTTTCTTACGAAGCTATAGCAGTTCTATGTACTTGGATATTAATCTTTTATCAGAAGAGTGGTGAACTAATATTTTAGCCCTAAACATGTATTTTGTAAACAATAAAAATAAACTAAATGTACTAAAATATAAGCTTTAAAAATTAAACTTAATTTTATCTATTATTATGTGTTTATGCATCTTTTTTGTTGTTGTTGCTTTTTGAATCACACCCGGCAATGCTCAGAGATTACTCCAGGCTCTGCACTCAGGAATTCCTCCTGGCAGTGCTTGGGAAACCATATGGGATGCCAGGGATCGAAACTGGGTCGGCCACGTGCAAGGCAAGCACCCTACTCACTGTGCTATTGCTCTGGGCCCTGCCTCTTTTACGCTAAATTTTAAAAAAAAGCAAATTTTTGAAGCTCTCTGACCTAGATTGTGTGTTTCTTTGATTTACAGAAGAAAGACACAGTCATTTCATCAGTGTCCATTTCTGTCTGCCAATATCCTTCCACCTGCTCTGTTGCCACCATCAATTGGCCTCTATGAGAGATGCTTTCATGTTGTTTTGGATCATTTGGTCACATCCAGTAATGCACAGAACTTACTGCTCTCTCTGTACTCAGGAATTACTCGTGGAAGTGCTTGGGGTAACTATGTAGGATGATAGGGATTAAATCAGGATCAGCCATGTGCAAAGCAAATGCCCCACCTACTGTACCATTGCTTCTGCCCCATAAGGACTATTTTAAAATAAGTTTTAGCATTGTGGTTTACGGTACTATGATTGGTAGGGTATCCCGAATAATACTTTACCACCTTCAGCACCTCCTTCTCTTCCTGGTGGAACACTGCCCTCTGCCATAGTTGGAGCATCCCCAGGCCTCTCCTCTACGCCACCAATGTTGTGCTTTCTATGAAGACCAGTTCTCATGTTTTATTTCAATTTATATTAACCCATTTATTAATTCATATTAACTCAGTTAATTTATATTGACTCTTTTCTATTAACCCATTTCATCTTTACATTTGGGCTCATTTATCATTTCTTACCATCTCCTTATTCAATTCGAGTTTCCCAGGAATATAGTACCGCTTCACTTTTTTCTTTCTGTATTTCCCATGATTTAAACTTCTACATCTTACCCGAACTGCTCTTGATACCTACGTCATTAATGCCTCTTATTACTTCATTAATATATCACTGACATTGAAAGGGACATTCAACACAATTGGTGCCAAATGAACACTTTATATTTTCATTTTGGTTTTATTACATTAAATATCAATTTTTATGGAATGATTTTCACTATACGGGGGTGGACAGTCAGGGACTGTCTGAGCCCCCCCAAAGCAGGACACCACTGCGGAGACCGACCGGCCCGGGAGCACATTATTCCACACATGGACACACGTGACACAGACTGAGCAGAGAGCACGGCACCACGGACAGGGCAATAGGAGACCCGGGCACAGAGGCAGCCCCCAGAGAGGGGGGCCCGAGAGACTTGCAGACATGGGGCAGAGCTGCTACTGGCTCTCCCCTGTGACCAGCCACTCATGAGGCGCCCGGGAGGGATGGTGGGTTCTAGCCCCTGGCCCACCACCTCAGCAGAGCCTCGCAACAAGCTAGACGACCCCCACTCCATGAGGGCCTCCATTTTCCACATCCGACTTCTCTCTCGTCAGACCTCCACCCAGCAGACCAGCCTATCAGCTCCAGGCTCGTGCGCCCGCTGCGCCGCGGGTTCATCAATAAATGCTGGACTTAGAGATGGCTACAAGAATATTCTACCTGCACGGCAGAGCCTGGCAAGCTACCTGTGTTGTATTTGATATATATGCCAAATACCAGTAACAATTATAGACCTCATTCCGGAATGGATTGAGGCTCTTTATGTTCCTGGAGCAAGCAGATGCCTTGGGCTCTACTAGCATGAGACAGGACATATGGAGATGTTACTGGGGCCCGCTCGAGCAAATCGATGATGAACAGGAAAACAGTGATACAGTGATACAGTGATTTTCACTAACTTTAAGTACGTAGTTCAATCATTTTAGTGATTATATATGTAGGATCATCTTGACAATTAAGGTAGCAGATAATGCTACCGCTCTAAAGTTTCCACTTCTTTAATTAATTTATTTTTTTTTGAAAGAGTCAGACAAGGCAATGCTCAGAGGTTACTTCTGAACTGCACTAAGGAATTACTTCTGACAGTACTCAGGGGAACATATGGGATGCCAGGGATCAATTGCCAGGCCAACTGTGTGCAAAGCAAATGCCTTACCCACTGTACCATAGCTCACACTTTCTTAACACTGACTACACACAACTATTAATATGATACTTTCAGTGTAAATTTGCCTTTTCTAGAACTTTATATAAATGGCATCAAACATCATGAAGTCTTTGTCTTTACTTCTTTTACTTACTTCATATTTTGGGACTTATGTTGCAAATTAATAACATCTTGTTCTTGAATTGCTTATTAGAATTCCAAACTATAGATATTAAACTTTGTCTATAATTATATTATTTATTATTCCCCATATATTTGTTATTATAAACAGTGCTGCTAGAAATATTTCACTGCCAGTCTCTGTGAGCATCTGTTTTCACTCCTTGTATAAACATTATTGTAAGTGAGATTGTTGGATTGTTGGATCATATGGTATACATATTTGAGGATTCCATTTGTTCTATATCAGGATTTCTCAACAGCAGCACTATCAACATTTTTTGACTAAACAATTCTGTTTTAAGCTACTTTCTTCCTGCATTTCATATGCTTAATTATTTCTATAACAACTGTCCACACTGGGTACTTGCAGTGCATACTACAGGTGTGATAACCCTTATCGTACTCAGAGATTGCCAAATAAACCCTGAGGGGAGAAATCATATTCAGAAAACTATTGTTATGCTTCACTGATACTTGAAATTGTCAGATATTTATCTTTATCATTTTAGTTTGTATGTTGTAGTTCATTATGATGCTATTTTGCATTTCCCTTATGATTCTTGTAATAATTTAATAAAATAAAGAACACTCAAATGGTTAAAAGAGGTTATTTATTATATTCAAATGGTTAAAAGGGCTTGTTTGAGTAAGGGAAGTAAAGCATCATTATTTGCTTATGCCAGAGAATCAGGCAAGCAAGGGAGTGGAATAGCTTTGTGCTGGATTGGAAGGGATCCTGGATTTGAATTATCGGTATGCAGAAGGGAGAGGTGGGCAATTTGTGGGATAGTCTATATAGTTGGTTAGATTGGTATATTTGTCTTCCTCTTGTTTGGTCCTACATAAGAATAGGGGTATAAATTAGAAAGACTAGAAGTTATTGATTAACTCTTACAGGTTTAGACAGATTGTCATAGATTATAGTTTGACTGTTGGACCAGTTTCTGTACTTGGTTAGAATTCTATTTTTATATCGAATTTTGTGATTATCTTCTATTGTTTTCAGTTTGTTATCAATCATATTGATCAACAATTAATGTGTTTTATTGGTCATTTATATTTTATTTTGTTTGGGGCAACTCAAGCCATGCTCAGTGGTCTGATGGGAAAGATAAGGTGGAAGCTTGATCACTTGATCACTTGATATTCCATTATTCATCGATCTGCTTGAGCGGGATTTAGTAACATTTCCATTTGACCCTATCACGTGCCAGTGTAACCCAATGGCATTGGCCTGCTTCAGGAATATGAAGAGCCTCAAATTGTTCGTTCAGGGTCTTGACAGAGAAGTCTGACCATCTCGTAGGTGGGCGGCCACGTGATCTTTTGACATCCCTTGGGATCCAGTCGGTAATGGCTCTAGTCCAGTGGTCATCTCCAAATCACATTATATGTCCAGCCAATCTGATTTTCGATGCCTTGGCAAATGAGACAGCGCCCCTGACTCTGGAACGACGACGAAGGTAGGAACTCTGGATTCCTTCTCCACTTGAGTGAGGCATGATATTCCAAGCACAGCTCTTTCAATTCCTCTTTGGGAGACCCAAATAGCATTCTCATCCTGATTTCATAGGGCCCGGGTCTCTGAGGCATAAATTAATGCAGGGAGAATGGTGGAGTCGAAGAGATGTCCCCGGAGCTGGAGGTTATTTGTCTTTTTTGCTACTTCTTCTATGCTTTTGAAGACATTCCATGCCGCGATCTTCCTCCTGCACAGCTCAGGTTTTCGGATGTTCATCATGTTGACTTCTCGACCAAGGTACACATAACTGCTGTATTTAGAGATGTTTGTTCCATTGAGAGTGAATGGGGCCTCTGGAACTAGTTTATTTTTCATGAACATAGTTTTGTTGAGATTCAGCTGTAATTTTTTACAGCTGAAAGGTGGAACCACCAGCAATTTTTAGCCAATTGGCTGGCGACTCAATGCTATAGACCAAGAATGCATTGCCAGGGATTATTCACACCAGTCTGGTAGTGCTTGATCTGAAAGACTAAAGATGGTGATTCATGGATGATCATGTGGTGCTTGGGATAGAACTGAGTTTGGCTAACTGCATCTGCACTCTATCTCCAGCCTCTATGTCATTTTACTGTTATTTTGTTTTTGGTCCACCTTACCACCAGTGGTGCTCAAGGGACCACATGTGCGAATAATTGTCGAAAGGGCTAATACCAACTAGAACTGAGCAGTAAATGCAGGCAAATAAATGGGCATGATGGCCTCTAGTGTATGTATTGTGATCCACAATATGTAAGAAAAGGAAGAGAGAGAGAGAGAGAAAGAGAGAAAAGAGATAAAAAAACTTGTCATAGAGGCAGGTTATGAGAGGGGGAGGGAATTGGGGACATTGGTGGTGGAAATGGGCACTGGTGGAGGGAGGGGTGCTGGAACACTGTGTGACCGAAACCCCCAAATATGAACAATGTTGTAATTCTACATCTCACGGTGATATAATAAAATATTAGCAATAAATAAATAGATAAACAAACAAATATATAAATAAATACATAAATAAATGGATTAATAAGGGAATAAATAAATAAAGCTCTAAAAAACAGACCACGTGCCAGTGCTGGTGCCGGAACTGGGATCAGCAGTATATAAGTCAAATGTCTTACCTCTATACTATCTCTCAGTACCTTTGCTCTTTAAAAAGTTAAAAAATTGACAACTTTTATTTTTTTTATTTTATGGATCACATTTAGCAATGTTCAGGGGTAATTCCTGGCTCTGTACTCTAGAGGTATTCCTGGAGGTTCTCAGGTACCATATGTAATATCAGGGATTGAATCCATGTTGGTCACATGTAAGGCAAGTGCATACAAATTTTACTATCTACCCAGCCCAAATGCCAAAATTTTTGAAGGAAACTTTGTTATCTCATTGAGTGGCTCAAAGCTTGTTGTATCTTCTGAATAAAAGTCATGTTTAGGGATGGGGATTTTACTGAAGTGATAGACTTTATGCTTTGCATGTTTGATATTCTGGATTTGATTCCCTATAGCTCTTAAATCCCAGGAAATCTCACTTAATACTTGACGATAAAAAATCATTATTGCTAAAATGCACACATTTGATCCAATTATGGTTTGTCTTTTCATTCGTTTTATTCCCTTTGAAGAGCAGATGAAAACCCATTTTATAACTATTGTCTGTGGCGTTGAGTCTTATTAGGAAATATTTGTTTAATAAGTATAAACTGCTGTGATGCTTATTTTAAATTTTAATATTATTTGCTCTTATGTTTGTTTTATGAACTATTTAAATTTGATTTTGACATACAGCATAAAATAATCAAGGTTTATGTATTTTTAAAAACTTTATAGCCGCTTTATTTGGATAAAATTCACATATTATACAATTCACTCATTTGGTGTGTAAAATCCAACATTTTTATGGGATAGTAAAAATATCTAAAGAGTTCATTATTACTTTTACATATTGTTATCATTGATGACATGATTCTAATAACACCAAACATTAGCCAGGTGGCACAAATGCTGGCTGACTTCGACCAAGAATGTGGACCAAGAATAGGTCTACAGCTGAATCTCAGCAAAACTATGTTCATGAAAAATGAACTAGTTCCAGAGACCCCATTCACTCTCAATGGAACAAGCATCTCTGAATGCAGCAGTTACGTGTACCTAGGTTGAGAAGTCAACATGATGAATGACCTAAAACCTGAGCTGTGCAGGAGGAAGAGAGCAGCATGGAATGCCTTCAAAGCATAGAAGAAATAGGTCAAAGGACAAAGAACCTCCCGCTCCGGGCATATCTCTTTGACTCCACTGTTCTCCCTGCATTAACATACGCCTCAGAGACCTGGGCCCTACAAAAGCAGGATGAGAATGCTATTTGGGTCTCCCAGAGAGGAATTGAAAGAGCTGTGCTTGGAATATCATGCCTCACTCAAGTGAGAGAAGGAATCCGGAGTTCCAACCTCCATCGTCGTTCCAGAGTCAGGGATGCTGTCTCGCTTGTTTGCCAAGGCATCGAAAATCAGATGGACTGGACATGTAATGCGATTTGGAGATGACCGCTGGACTAGAGCCATTACCAACTGAATCCCACGGGATGTCAAAAGATCACATGGCCACCCACCTACAAGATGGTCAGACTTCTTCATCAAGATCCTGAAAGAACTATTTGAGGCTCTTCATATTCCTGAAGCAAGCAGATGCCATTGGGCTACACTGGCATGTGATAGGATAAAATAGAAATGTTACTGATGCCTGCTGGAGAAAATCCATGAATGATGGGATGTCTAATGATTGTCATGATGCCATAAAAATGTATCTATCTCTTCCTCTAACACTTTTAAGTGGGGTAAGGCATATAGTGTTTATGTGATATAAATGAGGCAACCACCAATATACTCTATCTCTAGATTTTCTTAGATCTTCTTATCACATTAAATGATGTGGTATTCCTCTTTTTTTAGATTCCTTCTTTCCACAATATTTTCCAGGTATCATTATTTCACTATTGTGTAATGGGAATTTGGGCTGTCTCTAGAATTGTGACTCTGTCAATCTTAGTATATATTTGTTTGTGTGTGTGTGTGTGTGTGTGTGTGTGTGTGATTTTGGGTCTAAAATGGCTATGCTCTTAGGCCCAAATGTAAGGAGCAACCCCAGATCAGTCATGTGAAAATCAAGTGTCTTGATCCATGTAGTTTTATGTACACATATTCTTTCATTTCTTGTTTGTATATCTTACCAGAAAGTAATTACTAGGTCATAATTATTTCTCTACAGACCTTTTTTTCTATGTGTAAGTGAATCACCAGGTTTGAGCATGAAGGTCAGTTACAGGAGGTTCACTATCACAAGTTCCTGGCATTGACAGTGATGCCAAGTTCTGGTCAGTCTGGGCAATGATAGAGAATTCATGGGTTTGAATGTTTGTCACGAACAGTACTCTTGAAATAAGGAGAATTTGGGTTGTGACTAGTGTTTGTTCAGTTATATTGCACTGATACTGAGGAACCCTGATGGTGACAAGTGTTACTGTCATGAGGTTCTGACAACTGCTCAGGTGCCCTTGTGCACAGATCTAGGAATTAGATGAGTAGCCCATGTCTAGTGGCTCTGAAGGTTGGCTGGGATTTCAGCCTCAGCTTCTGACAGATGCATACTCAAAGACTGGGAAGAACGTGGCAGTCATGGGACCCCTTAGTAAGCTGACTATGCTTGCTTCTGGAGGACTGTGGGGAACTTAGTTGTAGAGCTGCTTCTTATTTTCTAGTTTTCATTGAAAACAATAGGGTCTAGATCTCGTTTTGCATGTCAGGAACAGTCCTGATATTCAAGGTAGGGAGAGTGGAAAAGCAACTGTTTTTTAGTTGTGGATAGAGCAGTAAGTGGCAGTTACATGGTTTCATTTTTTAACCACTGTCAGTACTAACAAGACTAGAAGAGGTCATTGAAACGGCATCTAAAGGCAGTGCTGCCCACAGTTTATGTGTGAAGTTTCTTGTCTCCTATTATAGTGTAAATATAGAATCATAAGATTAGGATGTCTCTTTGACCCCACTTCTGCACAGTAAATTTCCACAACTTCAGAAATCTTTTTCTTGAATTCAGCTTATTTTATCACCACAGGTTTCTTGCATGAAGAGATTGTCTATCTCATATACACCTGCACACTTCCCCACCTTTCTCTACAGAAACCAACTTTCAGAAAAATTCCTTTATATTTTATACTGAATGTTGGTATTAATCTCCTTTGATTACCTCACAGGAAAAGGTAAATAGAGGTTCTCCCTATTTTATGTCACTTGGAATTATATTTATCTTATGACTGTATCACTGTATCACTGTCTTCCCGTTCATCATTGATTGGCTTGAGCGGGCACCAGTAACATCTCCATATGTCCTGGTCTCATGCTAGTAGAGTCCAAGGGCACCTGCTTGCTCCAGGAACATAAAGAGCCTCAAACCATTCCATCAGGTCATGGGAATGAGGTCTATAATTGTTACTGGTATTTGGCATATCAAATACGACACGGGTAGCTTGCCAGGCTCTGCTGTGCGGATGGCATGCTCTTGTAGTCACCTCTAAATCCAGCATTTATTGATCAACCGCTCGGCCTTGCGAGTGGGCTGTGATAGGCTGGTCTTCTGGGTGGAGTTCTGACGAGAGGGAAGTCCAGATGTGGAAAATGGAAGCCCTAATGGAGTGGGGGTCGTCTGGTTTGTTGCGAGGCTCTGCTGAGGTGGCAGGCCAGGGCTAGAACCCGCCATCCCTCCCTGGTGTTTCGTGGAGTGGCTGAGCACAGGGAGAGCCAGTAGCAGCTCTGCCCCATGTCTGTGAGTCTCTCTTAAAGTGTAAGATATTTATCTTAGCTCAGAAATTTTTTGTTGAATATTTAGACAATTTTAGTCTACCTGTGAAACAGCTAAGTGATCTAGAAAACAAGCAAAAATATTAATAAATTTTTCTTAAAAAATTCTTGTTGGACTGAGTGATAGAGTATATAGTTGGCAGGCCATTTACCTTCCAAGTAGCCAAGTCAGGTTTGATCTTCAGCATCCCATGTGATCACCTGAGCACCACCATGAGCGATCCCTAACACAGAGCCAGGAGTAACTCCTCAGCAACGCTAGATGTGACCCCAAAATGAAAAAAAAATTAGCTGACTATATTTTTGTTCTTAATGCTTTAAAACACTAGATAATCACTGAAAAACACATCATATAATATCCTCACTCAATTATGTATAAAGTCCTGAAGAAATCAGCTTAAGGAATTCCTAAAGCTTTTTGTAAAAGCTCTTTTGATGTAATACTTAGTGTACCAGTCTAAAAGATTTAGTACTGACCCTTTTCTGCAATGTTGATTTAGATAATAAATTTTAATGTTTTGTGAGATGTGATTGTATGTCCTAATATCTGCCTTTATTTCTAACTTCACTACTTCCATTTAAGAGAATTTCCTAAGACTCAGGAAACTTAACCTTTATTAAGATATACATCCATTCATTTAGACTCATTTACATGAATAATTTATTAGTCTTACAACTCTGTTGGGAAAGCCATAATTAAATATTTAGTCATGATTCTCAGCCTTAACTATATTAAGTAACATTCAAATTTATTCTCTTACTAACAAGAAGTTTGTGGGCTTCATAAATCATTGTTTAGAATATTTTAGTGGTTTAGTGGCATACACAGGTTCCTGATTCTTTGAAGTTTTCAGCTAGTCTTCTAAAAGATTTGGCACTGCCATCTAACTCATTGTCATCTTAGGTTCTAAGAGGTTGCTATAATTATAAGCGTCAAACACAGCTGATGTTGTAAAGTAGAACTGATCTTTTTTAGAAAGAAGGAATTTCTGCCATAACAGAGGCAGTATAATTTTCCATTAGCTTAAATCTCAAATTACATAGGCAATATTTGGATTATGTTTTTTTTTAAAACTGGGTACTAATAAGAGAAAGAGATTTTAATATCTTGGTTGTTCTTAAGGCCTGCATCTCTTTATTATCTGTGTAAAGTAGAGGGAAATGAATAATTTTTTTCTCATCTGAGTGACATGGGAACTTAAAGACAAATCTGCTTTCTTTATACTGCCCAACTCTACCCATTCTGGGAAATGTGCATTGATTAGGTTTTAGACATTTGCTTTATTTCTGAGAATTTTGTCTTTTAGCATGTTGAATTTCTCTAAAGAAGTATGGTCTCTTTTTTTTCTAATATTTTTTCTCTTTTTTATATTTATTTATTTATTTATTTTTGACAATTACAAAAAATGTTCATGTTTGGGTTTCAAGCCATACAGTGTTCCAGCACCCGTCCCTCCACCAGTGTCCACCTCCCACCACCAGTAGGGTGAAATTTTTATTCAGCATTTAAAAATGATAGAGATAAAAGAAACTTGTTTTATCAAAGATGCTGAGAAAAGCTACTACTTGCTCAACTATTGTTGGGAATGTATATTTGTATAGCTTCTATTGAGGTTCTTTATCAAAAAATAAAATGTGACTTTATATTAGGGCTTCTTAAACATTTTTTCACTTGTTAACTTTTTGAGCCAGAGAAAACAATACAGGCTTGCACTCCCATAAACACCTCAGATTCATTTTACATTTGATTTTGAATTAATTTTGGTTGTTGGGCATTCAATAAAGCTTTAGTGCTGAAAATGTTTTGAACAAGTTGAGAAGCTGAGCCTAAGTATGAGCCAGTTATTCCATTTTTGGTCTCTACAGCAGAATCTTTATAGTTAGAGACTGTAGTCTTTATTATTTTTGCTTTTATGCTATATTAAAAACTTTCTTGTATCAATGCCCAAGATATGTTTCCTATGATTTCTTCTATAAGTTTTATAGTGTCATACCTTCTAATTAAGTTTTACTAAAGATTTTTTAATGAATATAAATCAGTAGCTGATGGATAGTACAACCAGTAGTACACTTGCTTACTCTCAGCTGGGTCAGCTAACCCAGGGAAGGGAAATTGATTCATGGTATCCCATATGGTTTCTTAAGGACCACTGGAGATGATTCCAAAACAAAAATAATAAAGCTCATAAAGAAGATTGGATGTGGAGAAATAGAAAAGAAGTTAAAACTTTTTTGCATGAACCTGACCCCTGTTTGATCCCCTGACACTGCATATAGTTCCCAAGCACTGCTGGGTGTAGCCCCCACAACAAATTTTAAAGTATAAAATAAAATAAAAAAGGGTGATATCTCCACTTTGTTCTTTAGATCATAAATGAAAAAGGTGACATTACAGCTGATACAAATATTAATATTAAATTGAATCATAAAATATTGACGAGTTAAGACAAAATAATTAATAACTGATCTGTTTATATTTTCTAAAAACTAGGAAGGACTTTGAGTAGCATTTTAAAAAGAGTTAAAAATAATTTTAAAAAATCTCACAAAAATTATCAGCACCAGAGAGTTTCATTGTTGAATTAACCTAAGGATGAAATATTGTCTGTATTCCATATTCATTGTTTTGTGGCTACAGTTGTCGGTACTTATTTATGGCTTACTCCTCATTCTTTGCACAGGAGATCACTTGTGATGCCATGTATTAAAAGCAGGTTGTCTGCATGCAAGAAAAGTGGCTTACCCACCATATTATCTTTCTGGCCCAGTTCTTTAAATTTGTATAGAAAATGAAAAACTGTAGTGAAGACTCTCAAACAAAAGTTTTTTGAGAATTTGAATAACGTGACCTAAAGTCACAAAAAGGAACCTAAAGGAAATCATTGTAGTCCATGATCCCTGCTGAATATAGACAAAAATATAATTTATGAACACATTACAAGGACTGTACTCTACAATGAAGTAGAATTTATTCCTGGGATTCAAAACTGTATCAACATTATTAAATGAAATAATGTGACACAGAGCAATAACAACATGAAAGTTGGAAGTTAAATAATACAGGGAAAAAAGCATTTTACAAAATTAAACATCTTTTTCTCATAACATATTAAAAATAGTCATTGAAGGAACTTGTCTGACATTAAGTTTGCAATAACACATTCACAGATAATAACTACTCAATGTGGATATTTAGTCTAAGATAAAGAATAAATCAAGGATTCTAACCATTGTCTGTCAACACTTAGCAATCACTTAGTTTTTTAGTGACTGAGTCTGTCTCTTAAAATCAAAATAGTTGGTAGTTTCAAGACAGCATATTGATGCTCCAGCCAGATTTGATGCATGGGATTTACTATTTAATAGTAGAAATGAAACTTTCAATACTAATGTATTTCTTGAAAAGAAAGCATATAAAAATTGAATGTTCTATTTGCAAAACAGTAGCTACTTTTTCCAAAGTATTTTCTTGAAATCTTTGTCTGAAAAAATTTCTTATCCATTGGAATAAAATTTTGATAATGCTATTTAATTTAATATATTTTATCTTCTCTGCAGTAAAAGACAAATATCCAGACCATAGAAATATATATATATATATATATATACATATATATTATGTCCAACATTAATATGAAGAAGTTATGCTGGGTTCTGTTATATATTGAATTCAAAATGTATTTAGCATGTGATTCTAAAGGTCTACTTGTTCTTAATTTTTCTTGTTGGTATTATCACTTTCATTCATTCATTTTATTTCTTTCCTAAAATGCAATAATTTTCACTTAATATATTCTATTTTCCGTGTATAAAACTTATATTATCTTAAGGTTCATTTTAAAATCTTCTGCAACTTTACCTCTTTTAATCTTCATATCATGATATGACCTATTTTTATTTTATGTACT
Organism: Cryptotis parvus; assembly: GCA_021461705.1. Taxonomy (NCBI): domain Eukaryota; kingdom Metazoa; phylum Chordata; class Mammalia; order Eulipotyphla; family Soricidae; genus Cryptotis; species Cryptotis parvus. The sequence goes on along the minus strand of JAJIBD010005054.1, from coordinate 50,169 downwards.
TCTGGAAAAACTCAGTGGGTTTTTTAATTTTCTCTTTTTTGGATCTCTCAGCATATCTTGAAACAAGCAGTCAGTTTCTTCCTTAAAATGATTTTTATATTTAGCTCTTTCTGAAGTCCCTGATTCTTTTCTCACTTTATATTTCTCATATTCTCTTCAGTTAAATTCTCTCTCTTTTCCAGGCCACCAATCATGGTAGTAGTCTAAGGTTTTGTCCTATGTCATTTGCTAATCTCTTATTATACCAACAATTCAAAGAATTATCCAACTGAAACTTGAAAACTTCTATTTTTTTTTTTTTTTTTTTTTTCAAAACTTGAAAACTTAAAAATCTATATTTCATACTCAGGTCTTGTAAAATTTTAATATATTTTTTTCTTATCCTTTAAACTTGGAGGAATCTAACTCAGTATCTTATTCCAATTATAGACACTTTCCCATGTTTTGTTTTATTCCTACATTTATTTTCCTTCACTACATTTACAATTCTTGAATACAACTTTGCATTAGAATAATTTGGGGAAGTTTTCACTCTTTTACTTTTCTTTTACTGGTTGAAATATACAGAATGTCACTTGTATACAGTTTAGTGAATATTTGCAAAAAAATCAACTAACTATCCAGTTGAAAACATTTCCAGCACTATATATAGTGATTTTTCCTAAAGACATTGCATTTTATTTAGAAAACGATATTCAGAAAACACCAAAAAATATAAACTTTTTTGACTATTAGTGAAAATGTAGGCTTGGATCAACATCATAGGAAAGCAGTTCTATTTTCACATTTTGAGAAATCTCCATCCTATCAATTGATTCGGTAACTCTACTCCTTAGTATCTAGTCCAAGAACACAGAAACACCAATTTGGAAAAAACAAAGGTTTCCTGATATTCACTGTATCATGATTCATAATAGACAAGATACAGAAATAACACAAATGTCCAATAGCAGATAAATTAATAAAATATTGTAGCGGATATATATGCAGTTGAGTACTACTCAGATGTAAGCAAAATTGAAATATTGCATTTGGTTGCAATTTTGATAGACTTAGAAAATTTCCTGCTAAGTGAAATGAGGCAGTAAGAGACAGACATAATGAGTGATCTCACATCTATATGGTGTATAAAGAAAAAAAAGTAAGAGAATAGACAGTGGTCAATGAAACAGTCTCTGACAAGAGAACATCTACTGATGTGGTAGATATTGGTCCGAGGGAGGGTCCTAGTTACAAAGGAACATTGGGCAGTGGTAGAGGGTATAGGCCCTTTTATGATGGGTGTTGTATAGTGAGTGACATTGTATGTCGAAGCATAAATATTACTAGTCTTTTCTTTTTCTTTTCTTTTCTTTTCTTTTCTTTTCTTTTCTTTTCTTTTCTTTTCTTTTCTTTTCTTTTCTTTCTTTTCTTGAGTCACACCCAGCGATGCTCAGGGGTTACTCCTGTCTCTTTGCTCAGGAATTACTCCTGGCAGAACTCGGGGACAATATGGGATGCCTGGGATCGAACCCAGGTCCACTGAGTGCAAGGCAAACGCCTACCCTCTGTGCTATCGCTCCAACCCCAAGAAGTATTTTAAATCATGTTACTTCTAAATAATAACATAGTAAGGTCAAGGATGATCTAAGCATAACCCTTTACTGCAATAAGTTTCTTCTTCCAGTGTCCTGTATTGCACAGATAAGGGAGCTCATCCTGTGCTAATCTTTCTTCCGACTTACTTCACTCGACATGATATCTTCTGCAACTATGTTGCAGAAAATTGCATAATTTCATTGCAGCCACATAGACTTCTACTGTGTTAGGAATTCTACTGTGTTATCTGTTATTAAACACCTAGACAGTCAAAGAAGGAAAAATTAAGGCAGAAGGAGAAAAGAAGTAATGGTTAACAGGTATAGGGTTAGTTACACCTGTGGTATGAGTGAGGGAGATAGACAAATTCAGCAAAACTGAGGTAAGCTCTCAGGCGCAACCACTGGAACTTTGTAATATGCCTGACAAGTTGATAGGATTGTGTGAGTAGGGGCTAGGGAGAGAATCAGGGAGCACTGCTGGAAGGAAGGAGCACTGGTGGAGGGATTGGTGTTGAATTATTTTATGTGTAAAACTCAACTATCAGTAACTTTGTAAATAATGGCTCCTTAAAAAATTTAAAAATATTGAAACAAAACAAGAAGTAACACTAATTATGAAGAACAGATTGGATTCTCTTGAACTACAAAGATCAGATATTTTCAATTAAAATATTACCCTGGGTCTGAGAGATAGTACAACGGGTAGATCTAGGCTTGAATGAAGTTGCCCTGGATAGGTTCTCTGCCTGGTATGGTCTTACAAAATTGGGAAAATGCCCTAAAATTGAATAAATTTGCATTATTTCAAACATCTAATATTCTTGAAAGATTACTTTTTTCAAAATGTTTTTATAAATAGAAAAATATTATTTATATTTGGCGTATCAACACGTGATTTTGAATTATTTCACAATATGGGTATTTAATCACAACAATTTAATAGGCAGACTTGAAAACTATAATCTTGTTAGATGTATATATTCTATGATATATTAGCACATGCTTGCTTTTCCTTCCTTCCTTCTTTCTTTCCTTCCTTCCTTCCTTCCTTCCTTCCTTCCTTCCTTTCTTCCTTCTTTCCTTCTTTCTTTCTTTCTTCCTTTCTTTCTTTCTTTCTTTCTTTCTTTCTTTCTTTCTTTCTTTCTTTCTTTCTTTCTTTCTTTCTTTCTTTCTTTCTTTCTTTCTTTCTTTCTTTCTTTCTTTCTTTCTTTCTTCTTCTTTCTTTCTTTCTTTTCTTTCTTTCTTTCTTTCTTTCTTCCTTCCTTCTTTCTTTCTTTCTTTCTTTCTTTCTTTTCTTTCTTTCTTTCTTTCGCTTTTTTGGGTCACACCTGGCAATGCTCAGGGGTTTCTACTGGCTCTGCACTCAGGAAATACTCCTGGCAGTGCTCGGGGACCATATGGGATGCCTGGGATCGAACACAGCCCGGCATGGGCCGGCCGCATGCAAGGCAAACACCTAACCAACTGGACTATCTCTCCTGCCCCTGTTTTTTCTTCTTTAACGACTTTTTGTAAGATGAACTTTCATTTTCGATGGTTTTATTTTTTTCATTTTCTTTCTCTAGTAATTTTTAACAATGCATTATATTCATTTAGTGGGCTATGAAACTGGCCTAAAGATCAATATTAGGATGTTCAGTTCTATTCCATAGGTCTACAGGTCTATCTAAATACCCTACCATGCCATTTTTAATTAAGACTGCTTTGTAATAGAGTTTGAAGTTGGGAAAGTGATACCTCCCATCTTCTTGTTCTCAAGGATTACTTTAAATATTTATGGGGGTTTATTATTCCATACAAATTTCAGCAGTGCTTGGTCAATTTCTTGATGAATGTCATGGGTATCCTTATTGGCATGGCATTTTATCTGTATAATTTCTAGGGAGTATTACCATTTTGGTAATGTTAATTTCCCCAATCCAGGAGTAGGGAATGTGTCTTCATTTCCTCAGGTCCTCTTTTATTTCTTGAAAAACATTCTCAAATATATGACCACTTAATCTTCGATAAAGGAGCAAAATATATTAAGTGGAACAAAGAAAGCCTCTTCAACAAATGGTGCTGAGAATACTGGGCAGCTACATGTAAAAATATGAACCTAGAACTCCCTCTAAAGCCATGCACAAGAGAGATCAAAATGGATTGAAGATCTCAATGTCAGGCATGAATCTATAAGATACATGAAAGAAAATATAGGAAAAACACTCTATGATATAGAATCTTAAGGCATCTGCAAAGATAAAACACCACTGACAAATCAAATGGAAGTAAAGAAAAACAAATGGGATAATATAAAACTGAAAAGCTTCTGCACATCCAAAGAAATGGTGACCAAGATACAGTGACAATCCACACACTAGGAAAGAATATTCACCCAAAGCCCATCTGTTTCAAAAGAAGAAATTCAAATGGCCAAAAGGCATAAAAATAGTGCACTTCATCATTAATCATGAGGGAGATGCAAGTCAAAACAACAATGAGGTAACATCTCACACCACAGAAACTGGCACACATCCAAAAGAGCAACAACAACTGGTGCTGTTGTGGATGCAGGGAAAAAAGGGATTCTCATCCACTGTTGATGGGAGTGCTGACTTGTCCAACACTTTTGGAAAACAATATCGACATCCCTCCAAAAACAGATATTGAGCTCCCATTTGACTCAGCAATACCACTCTTTGGAATATACCCTAGAGACCCCAAAACACAGCAGAAACACTATCTGCATTTCTATAATCATTGCAGCTCTATTCACAATAGCCAGAATCTGGAAACAACCTTAATGCTTAAGAAGAGAACACTGACTAAAGAAACTGTGGTGCATCTACACAATGGAATATGCAATTCTCAGAAAATATGAAGTCATGAATTTACCTGAAAATGGATGGACATAGAGACTATCATGCTGAGTGAAATTAGCCATAAGGAAAAGAACAGATATAGAATGGCTGCATTCATTAATGGGATATAAATATATACTAACGTGTTCTACTAACTGTGGGATATGGTAATGCCAGACTAGAACACAGTTATTAGAACACAGACACAGTGTTCTACTAACTGTGGTAAATGGTAATGCCAGACTAGAACTTAGTATTAAATATACACAAAGAGACTTACATGATCTACTCTAAATGCCTGTAGGGCAAGCCACAATGTATAAGGGAAGAGAGAGAGAGAAAAAGAAAGAGAGAGAGACAGAGATAGAGACAGAGAAAGAAAGGAAATGACAACGTGCCCGCTTATAGAGACAGACTGGGTGGGAGGGAATGTGGGGACATTGGTGGTGGGAATGGGGCACTGGTGGAGGGCCAGGTGCCGTAACACTATATGACTGAGTGCCAATTATGAACGATTATGTAACTGTATATCTCACATTGTTATAATGAAAAAAATTAAAATGATCAATATTAGTTTATACTGATTCATTTACAGTAACCAAAAATGTATCTGGTCTGGGATGGTTGAGAATGTCCCCACCTTGTCCTAAGGAAGAAACCTTTAAAGACCTTTATTAGCTTATATATGATAGACTCAGGGACCATATACTAGGTAACTTACTGCTGATTGCTCCTGGAAAAACTTATATGTATCTCACCCTTGCTAAAGGTGGGCTTCCCTGTTATTTTCTATAAAAACTTCTCCCTGTGACCATGCAGACAGGAGCATTTTTTTTTTGGATTCCCACCCCCACAGTGCTTTTTAATTTTTTTTGTTTGTTTTGGAGTTACACATGGCAAAGGTGAGGAGAACCACATGGTTCTGGGAAGAGAAATTAGGCCTCCCACCAGCATAAAATGCATTTGGTCATTGGATTATCTCTGGGTTTCTTTAATTTTTTGGTTTCTGTATAAGATTTGTTTCTGTTTCACAAGTACTTTCAATTAGTATCTTTTGTGCAGTTATACTGATGACAAATTAATATCTTTTCAGTATCTGTTGCAGGACACCTAAAACCCTAAAAGCTTCTTCATCTGCCCTGGATTGCCTCTTTGCAGGTCACTTTGTAGATAGGGGGTAGTTTAAATGTGGCAGTTTATCTGACCATGTTTTCTGCACTGGCTGGTATAAATATTCTCTCATGCTTCCACAATCATAGTGGGACTAGCTAGATCTTACCAGCATATTTGCCTGGCCAAGTTGGATCTCTAAGTAAAGACCAGAAAGAAGTGCTGTTTGCCTCCAAGCAAGCAAGCATGGCTCCCTGATAACTCAAAGGCAACTAAAATACAAAACTACCGTGAAGTAGACAAGACTCTTGTGAAGGCTTGGAGATACATTTAACTGGCATTAGTACAGTCTTTGGTACAGAGACATGCCATCTCAGAAACCCCCTTCTCTACCCTATAAAGGCATTTTCAGGCAGATCTTGGCTCAAGACAGTAGCATATAAAAGGGCCTAGGTGAGGTGCTGGGAGAAATTACCTGAGGGCATTTGACCCTTCCTGCTTCCCATAATAGTGAGAGGTCTAAGTTGCAGGGGTATAAAACTAGGCTGCTTCCTCTCTCGCTCTCTCTTTATTGAGCTCTCTTTTGGGGCTTGCACTCTTCTTGGGAGTCTTGTCTTTATCTCCTCTTTTTACAGGGCCTTTACATGTGGTGGCCGCCATCTTGGCCTACACTTGGCTGAGGTTCTAGCCGGAAATCCTAAGCACAGGGTTTTTCCTATTGCTGATTTGTATGCCTGAACCTGTGATAAGTAAAGCATTTAAAAAATGCGTCAGATTCCTGATCCTTCATCCATTCCTGCCGGCTTCTGAGGTAGGAGGGAACTCGCTTCCGGCACTGTAGGGGACCCCCGCCATTGTGTCTTTATTTCTGATAGATATTTTTACTACTTGTCACTTGTCTTCCTATTGTTCATTGATTTTCTTGAGTGGGCACTAGTAACATCTACATTTGTTGAGAACGAGATCCATTATTGTTACTGTTTTGGGAATATTGAATACACCATGGTAGCTTGCCAGGCTCTTCCGTGACTCTGGGTTCATTCCAGGAAGGCCAGTCTTTTTCTATGTCAGACTATCAACCATCCAGGGCCCACAGAGCAGTGCCCTGGGTGTAGACAAGCATGTCTCCTGTCTGCCACCTACCTATTCAGCTGGGCACCGCAGCCACACCTGAAAAAGTTGGCAGGCAGTATCATCCCATTGTCTTACAATCTTTACTTGTATGTTGGGGCAGTAGTTGCCAGATTTTTCTGATTGATTTTCAGCAGTCTTTTACAGTGATCCTAGATATTATATTCTTTCTATTTTCATCAAAATTAATAAAAGTTCCTTGGGGATGGAGGGCTGCTCCCAGCTCAAGGTACTATCCATATATGTCTTCAAATGTTGATTTGTCTCAGCTGCTCTTCCTCTAATAACAAATGAATCAAATTTGTTGTTGCTTTTATTATAATTTTACATGCAGTTACTTTTCTCTGAATTTTTCATCTTTTTGTATATCTGCTTATGAGCTTCACATCATCCATTACATGATAAAATTATATATCACATAATTTATTTTCCCACACATGGTATTTTAAACTGTGTTAAAGCAATATGTATAAATATTGAAAGTGTATTTCAATTGAATCTTCTGTCTCAAATTTTATTCAATCATTATCTTCTTCTATGACTTTAAATAGTCAAATATGAGCACAAAAACGTGGCAGGTAGATGATATAGTTGAATTTATATTATTTATGTTTTAGGTCTTTTAGACAAATGAGGCAGGGTTGGTGGTAAAGTATCTTCACTTGATCACTTGATCACTTGATACCCTGTTATTCGTCAATTTGCTTGAGCTGGAGCCAGTAACATTTCCATTTGACCCTATCACGTGCCATTGTAGCCCAATGGCATCTGCTTACTCTAGGAATATGAAGAGCCTCAAACTGTTTGTTCAGTGTCTTGACAAAGAAGTCTGACCATCTTTTAGGTGGGTAGCCATTTGATCTTTTGACGTCCTGTGGGATCCTCTCGGTAACGGCTCTAGTCCAGTGGTTATTTCCAAATCGCATTACATGCTCAGCCCATCTGGTAAAGTATCTTAATCAAGTCATAGTTTAGACTAAAAGAATGTAATTCAGGCCTAAAACATGAGAAAACTTTCAGAACTATGTCTAGAAACATATTTTTTGTTGAAATTTTCATATATTATTTGCATTAAAGTTGTAGAGCCTCAAGTCGTTACTAAACATTTTGTAATGCACACATTTACCATTTTTAATTAGTAATATTTATGTAATATATATAGTGTTTTTATTAGCTACTAACCAGTTTAGAAGAGAAACAAAATAACACGTAGTACTTATTGTTTTGTACATTCTATGTAAGATTACAACCATTCACACCATTGCTATTTCAGCACTTTCAGGAACATGGCTTTAAAAAATTATTTTTTAATATTGTTTGAATTTTTTAGTATTTTGGTGGGGGGAAAAGTTAAATTCCTTAGACTAATATGCCAAGGCAAGATAAAAAAAATAAAACCCATACATTTATTCAGCTTGATAACTATTCAGTCTTTTTACCAAGATAAACTGTGAGGGGCTTGGGGGAATTAGAGAAGAGTTCCACAAAATGGCTGATTGATAAATTTAATCCACAGCCAATTTTGTTAAATATTGAGAAACAATTTATATGACTCTGATTATAGATATTACGGCTATGATTTTTCATAATAGTCAAGAATACTGACTATAGATAACTTTCAAGACGAGGAATTCTGTTTCCAACTAAAAATATTTCAGTTTTAATTCTATCACATATATATTATTTCACGTGACATTGGTATCTAACTTATAAATTTAAAGTTACCACTATTGGTGGTGTTGCCCCCTAATATTTCAGTTTTAATTCTATCACATATCTATTATTTCACATGACAATGGTATCTAGCTTATAAATTTAAAGTGACCACTATAAGGTGGTGATTGCCAATTTAACGTCTATCAGGATGATTTTAAATGCTGAGACACATGAAATTTACTTACGTTTGGTGGAACTTAAATGTAAACTTAATTATTTGGCATGCCTTTTTAAGCTTCCACCATTAGAAATGTCTCTTAGAGATAGTAACTTGATGACTTTGCTTAATAATCTAAGACAGATTCAATTCCCCAAGAAAGGCTAAATATCAATACCTGTTCTACTTCCATTACTATTCCTTCTGTTTTCATGACTATGTTATAGACTTTAAAGGAAAGGAATAAAAAGATCTTATAAGTATTGTGGTGTATCTGAACACTGTCTTTAATTAGGTTTAGATGTGGGGATGGAAAGTGCTGAAATGCTGATGTATTTTGAGATCCACTGATGAGAGGTAAAGATAAACCATGACTAATCTAAATATAAACACATCTAATACCAATAGTCCTTAAGAAAATCTCAAAGGTGAAGCAACCTGTAGTATAAAAAACATGATAACTATGCACAGAAAATATTGATAAAAATTGCAATTAGAATCAAACTAAAATATATAAAGAATATTATCATTTCAGTGTTCTAGCTATAGTGGCTGAGAATAAGATGTATTATTTCCTTCTTTAGTAAAAGAGACAAGTTTAAGAACTAAGGCAAAACTCTCTATAACTACAAAACACCACATTTTTTGGCTGAGAGTTTGAAATTGTGATGTTTGAATTGCTGTTTCTTTAAATTATTTCAGAAGGTTAATGAATAGTCAACAAGCAAAGATAAGAGTGTTATTTAGAAATATGTCCTCAACAAGAGAACATATTACAATCAATATGATCAACACTGAAGCATTTTTTGTCAATTTGGTTTCTCAAACAGGAAACAAAATATGGATCTCAGTTCTTTTCTTACATCACATGACTTAATTATTTCTCCTTAGGCTTTCACCTCTTTGCACACACTCACATCATATTGTGTTCTTAGTCATTTGTATTAGTTTATTGGTTGTATGAAATTAGGTATGTTGATATGTTAAACTGCTAGTCAACATCAAATCAATTTGGATAATAAGGAAATAAACAAGATATACTTAAGTAAAAAATAGTCAATACTGAACAGAAATGATAATTCAATATGTGTACTCTAGATATCAATTGTGTTGTCAGTGTTTAATTGTCGTTGATTTAGTAAATAAATAGATATATATCTTCAAGCAACATTTAAACTATTGCAAATATTCGTTAGTTTTTTGGAGGGCTGCTCTCAACAGGGCTTCTGGGACATGTGGTGGCTGGTATGAAGCCCTATGTCTGGCACATAGAAGGTAGTCATTAATTGTCCCTTGAGTCACATCCCCAAGCAATCTTTGCATCAGGACAATTGCTGTGGTAATATTATAGGTGGAATTGACTTTCTAGTTTGAGAATTTGTTTTCAAAGTACATTTATAAATTAGAATAATCCTTGAATTGACCAGAAAAGGTCATTTGTTTTTGATATTCTGGTTTAAAATATATGCAGTGCAAAATTTAAAGCAGACTAAATAAATTACTTGATTCATGTGCCTAAATTTATTTATGTCTATTATTAAATATAAAATATAAACCTATAAGTTAGACTAAATTTTTATTTTAAAAGCCTTTCTCATTTCTTTCAAAAAATATACTACTTGAAATTCGAACCTGCCACTGAAATAGACAATTCTTTTTGATAGCCTACCTTTCAGTAATTTAGTAAGCTTTAGACAACTATTATGAACTTCTTTATTTCTACTGCTATATTGATTGAAATAAATTTCTCTGTAGTTAGCAAAAGGGCTAAGACATTTCTATATGTATCTGCAAATCAAATATTATGATCATTTTCTATAGAAAATGAGGCAACATGGGACTATATAAGAACAACTGATTTATTGAGCTAGGCACTATGTTTAGTGTTTGTGATACAAGATGATTGAAGTAGCCAAAGATTTTATTTTTAAGATTTTTTGAGTTGTATATGGTAATGACCAGGGAATCATATGTGATGAGATGAGGATTCAAATAAAACTCAGAGGAATATAAGGCACGGGCCATAATCCCCATACTATCTCTCTGACCCTAGTCTGAGCTTTTTTTTTTTTTTTAGAAGTCCACCTATCTTAAGGGATTCTTTTCTTCATAAAATGTATCCCAGTACAAGTAGTTATATCCTTCACTATCTTGCTAGTTCATCAACTACTCTTGCTTTTGTTGGAGATGTACCTGCTTTGTCTGACTCTGAACAAGTTTTAGTAGAGCACTCTTTTATACAATTCATTCACTTTACCATTCAGTATTCAAAAGTTTCCTGGCTGCATAGCAGTCTAAGTGTAAAAAAATATGACAGTTAATTGATATATAAAGATAGAACCCACATAAATACACCTATGACAAAAGCATTACCTGACTTTGGAGAGAACGGAATGCTTTCCTAATCTTTAATGCTAGTGTTTTGTGTAAGTATTTCAGTTTCAGTAGTAGTATAGATAGTGGCATGTTTTACATACAAATATCTGAGTTACACATTTTTATACTTTTTTTCTAAAGACAAAAGACTTCCCTAGACTAATTTATTCAGCAAGCGGTATTTCCCACTTGTTTCCCATTCTAAATTAGAAGATCCCATTGTGGGAAAATGGATGTTAATTAATCATATCCTACTAAGCTTTTTATTGTGTAGCTCAATTTTATTTGAAAAGTATAATTGGGGTTGAGGTAGGGGAAAAGAGAACATTGAAAATGAAGCTTATTATTTATGACAATATTGAATAATTATGCAAACGTTCTGAATGTTTTAGACTGTTTTCTGCTAGAAACATTTTACGGTTGATTAAAGCTGTCAGAATAGCATTCAAATTAAATACAATAGGAGGTCATTCAGTAATGGAGAAGTATGTGCTGTCAGTTAATACCTAACAATACAGCAAAAGACAAGAATCATAATTATTTTAGACCTTACTGAAAGTTGGTGATGTTTGGTATTTTAAAATACCAACATTAATGAATATGTATGCATATTTGGTTTTAATAATATTAGAACCATACTTTATACTGATGTGAAAACATCAGTAATATCGTTTTCAAGGAAATATTTAGGATTTTATAAAATAAACTCCCCAAACTTTAACTCACTTTTTTCCTAGTGGATTCTTGTTCTTTAAGTTAAAAGCTATAGTAAGGCCTAATATATTTATATTATAACCAAGTCTGCATATATTCATTAATATTAAATCAATGTAACTAAAGTTCCTACTTCAGTATAAACATAATTACTATATTTAAATTTTTTATAAACTGATTCTGCATGACACCTATATTAAAAACTATATGACATCGATATTAAAAACTATATGCCATCTATATTAAAAACTGGAATGCTAAATCTATATCAATTTAAATATCTAAAGATATGTTAACTATATAAAGAAATTGTTTTTACAACAGTGGAACCTAGTACTTAATCTGCACAGAGCAATGGAGTGGGTGTTAAATTTATTTGAAATTAGAATTTTAAAGCTAGAGAAAAATACTTTTATATATGAAATTTTGAATTACCTAAAAACTGCTACTGTGGCAAATCTATGATGAAACTTTTTAGTTACATTTGCACAATGTTTTTTTCAAATATAAACTACATCATTGATACAGGAGGCTTATTAAAAAGTCTTCTCTAATAACAAGAAGGTATGGTCAAACAGACATATTACATGATTTCTTTATAAAATTATATAAACTTGATTTTTTACCTCTGGTCTTCTTAATATTTAGTTAGAATGCATTTTTTTTTTGTTTTTTATCTTTTATTCATCACTGTTTAACAATGTATAGCAATGTAAACATACGCTTATTTTTTTTTTGTATTGTCAAGCAACAGTTTTTTTAAAAATGTTAAAATAGCTGGTCTTTTCATTGTACATTCAGTCTTACATATGTAATTGTAAATTACATATATAATTTCTAACTTCTAAAATCATGGTTGTTTTTCTTCCTTCAATACTTACCTCCTGTTCTGGTTCCCATGGGACTTGCCATATTTGAAATTTTTTGCCATTTCATAAATACTGCCTATGTCAGTCTCTCTGTTATGTGAGGAAGTCACGTAAGAGTGGATTCTCCTACCCAGGAGATATTACAGGGGACTGGAGCAAATATTTTGCATGCAGGAGGCCTAAGTTTGATTCCACAGCACCATACTGTCTCCTGAGCAAGGCTAGGTAGGTGCCTCTCCCCTCAAATAAAAACCCTTGAAGGATAGATTTTCTAAATGTGAGCTCAGTCTTCTCAACTAATGCTGCTAAATAAGTTCAAGTCTACAACAATTTGTATTTATAAACACAATAGGTGACTAAAGTCTCTCAGTTTTCAGGTGTGGGCATAGATAGCGGTATATATCAATAAATATCTTAATAAATTTTAATTAGTAATAAAGAGTGCCTTTATAAATTCCAAGTTTCTATATCTTATGCAATTTTATGAATAATGCCATTTATATATTTGGGAAATGCCATGAAAGTTACCAATAGTCATGCCTTCATGCCTCATGATGTCTGTGTGTGTATATATATATATATATATATATATATATGTTACATATACACATATTATGTACATATATACATGATAAATATGCATAAACTTTGTTGTAAAGTTCTTTCTCTGAAATACTTATGAAAAGTTTGCTTGTTTAATGAAAGTGAATTAATTATTTGATTATTAATGTAAAAGGGAAGCTGTCTTACAATTCTTGTTGTGGAGGTTAGTTTTAAGTTCAAATTAGGTGAAGTCCGGGTAAGCTCTTTCTGAACACTAAGGAACTATACAAATAAAATTTTCTATTAATAGAACTGGTATATTACTATATTAATCTTAGCTTTTACTTTGCCCTTTTTAGAAATACAGGCTGAGAAAATTGAATAGTCTAAGTGAATTAAGTCTAGAGTACATCAGAGTCGTGTTGGGTAATTTATAGCAGGTGCAAATGATTTTACTTTTGCATTGTAAGGGAAATTACTTTTTTGAAACTTTTATATGCTACCATGGATATAACCCAAGAAAAAAAGCTCTGTGTTTAAAGGCAGTTCTGCATTCAATCTTACTTCACAATTCAAAGAGATATTTGTGTCCATTCACAATCACAAATGTATATATATATATATATATATATAACATGTTTTTATATTTCAGTAATATCTATTATCTCTTTTCTGAAAAATAGCTGCAAAGCAGTGATTTTGTTTTAAAAGAAACAGGGTCATATTTCTACCATGATATTTGCCAAGGTGTGAGAGAGCAATAAGAACAGAGAAGGGACCACTATAACCATGATAATTGTGAAGCATATATGAAGTTGGCCTTGCATGCCACACTCCTAGGTTCAATCACATGCAACCTTATTATTCCCATAAACCAAGTCAGGACAAGTTCTTGAGCTTAGAACTAGGAGTAAATCATTAGTCCAGCTGGGCATGGATGAAATGAACATCCCTCAAGATAGCAATGATTTAACATAATATGCAACATTAGGTGGGAGTAAGAAGGTCGTTAAGTGAAATATAAAGAGGAGCAGGTAAAGGATGATCTCACTCATTTGTGTATATATATATATGTATATATTTATACATATGAATGAACATATATACATATATGTTAATATGTACAAATGCATATATGTATATATGTGTTCATTTATATATATAAATATATATTTATATATCACTTGTATCACTTGTCTTCCCATTCATCATCGATTTGCTCAAGCGGGCACCAGTATTATCTCCATATGTCCTGTCACATGATAGTAGAGCCCAAGGGCATCTGCTTGCTCCAGGAACATAAAGAGCCTCAAACCATTCCATCAGGTCATGGGAATGAGGTCTATAATTGTTACTGGTATTTGGCATATCAAATATGACATGGGTAGCTTGCCAGGCTCTGCCGTGCGGGTGGGATACTACTTAAAATATATAAAATATATATAAATTTATATTTATATATAAACTTATTTATATATAAATATAAATTTATATATATATTTCTATATATATTTACTTGGAAATCAAAGATCTCATAAAAACACATTTATAGATTGATTATAGAATTAAGGTTACTAGGGAGGAGCAGCTGAAAGGAGCCTTAGTGTTCTGTGAAATGATAATGATATTTCTTTTTTGTTTTTTGTTTCTTTGTTTGCTTTGAGGCCTTACTCAGAGATACTCAGGGGTTATTTCTATCTCTGCACTCAAAAGCTACTCCTGTCAGTGCCTAGGGTACAACATGGGATGCCAGAACTTGGATCTGCAGCATGCAAGGCAAGCAACTAGCCTGTGACAATGATATTTCTTGGTTAGCATGTGTTATAATATTGTACCCCTTATACTTATGAATATATACACTCTAACCAATGCTACTCATTAAAAATAAAATATAAAATAAATGTGAGACAGCTAATGCTGTTGAAAAATTACAAAAAAAAATGGTAAGTAGAGAATTAACTATTTATACTTTCTGTAACTATTTTATTACAACTTCTGATCTGTCTCAGTTAAAGAATCCCTCTTCTAAGAATCATCCTCTCTCTCAACTATTTGTGCATAATTTACATTCTGTCTACTTCCAAAATCCTCAAAAAGATTTTGCCATCTTAATAATTTTCAAACTTGGAGATAGATAATACAGACTGCTTTAAATTGTGCTATGAATTTTATTATGTCTGATTCTCTCTGTAATTAAAGTGATAACTTGACTTGCATGTTTAAGGTGAAAAAAAGAATGTCAGCAATTCCAATAGCAAAATTAAAGCAATTTTCACAAATTAACTCAGAATCATTATAGCGGACTTTAAAAGATGTGTTGGCATTGGCCGTTGTGTTGTTATGTCTGGGGAGTTATTTGATTACTTCTGCTTAATATGTTAATATCTCAAATAATCCAAAATACCAAACATGAAAGAAAGAAGTGGCATACTTCAAAAACAAATGCAGATTCATACAAATATTAAAATTAGTTTTCCTTTTTTCTGCAAACAATTTTTTTATATACTTTGTTACATAAACTGTTTGAAGTCATTTTATATAAAATATGATGCTTTTCAATTTTTAGGTATTGTAATTACATATGATATGCCTACATTTCCCACTTAAAATTTTTCTTAAAATCATAAATAACCTTATTGTGTATAATTTAAATATTGCATGAGGTCATGTAATAAAGTGAATGATATTTAGAAATATCAAAATATTTATGTCATAATTCATATATGAAACTGCCAAATGACAAATATTATTTCTCCTCTGGAATTTCCAGCTGTATAGTACTGCTGTTACCTTGAATTTGTCCTGGTTTAAAGGCTCCAAAACTTGGGGCTGGA
The DNA here is from genome assembly GCA_021461705.1 of Cryptotis parvus. Classification (NCBI taxonomy): domain Eukaryota; kingdom Metazoa; phylum Chordata; class Mammalia; order Eulipotyphla; family Soricidae; genus Cryptotis; species Cryptotis parvus. The sequence goes on along the minus strand of JAJIBD010005054.1, from coordinate 34,299 downwards.
GCAATAGCACAGCAGGTAGGACATTTGCCTTGCATGCGGCCGACCCGGCTCGATCTCCGGCATCCCACGTGGTCCCCAGACCACCACCAGAAGTAATCCCTGAGCAAATAGCCAGGAGTAACCGCTGAACGTTGCTGGGTGTGACTTAAAAAGCAAAAAAAAAAAAAAAAATTAAAGGCTCCAAAACTTAATAAGCCTACCATACCACTAAAAAAGAAAAAGACACACTACACCTCCACTTTAGAAATCTAACTTCTTCATTTTCTTTTTCTCTTCTATTTTTTAAACCTTTCCTTTCTGTACTACAACAGCAGCTATAAGGGTTTACTCTTGGCTCTGTGTGCAGGAATCAAATATGGCTGGGTTCAGAGGACCATATTAGAGGTACAACCCTGGTGTCCATATGCAAGGTGAGTACCCTACACTCTGTATTTTCTCTCCACTCCTGGAAGGCTACTGTCTTTTAATAGAGTCCTCCAACTAGAGCTGAGGACTAATGAAGTGTATAACTGCTGCAGTCAATGATTCCAGTGAACCCCAGAAAATGGTATCTTACTTTAAAAATCATTGGCCTAGTGCTTATCTTCTTCAATAGTGGATTGCAGCACCATATGATGGGGTCACCAATTAAAATTTTTTAATTATTTTCAAATATGGAGATATATCACTTGATCACTTGACATCCTGTTTTTCGTAGATTTGCTCAAGCAGGGCATCAGTAATGTTTCCATTTGTCCCTATCGAGTGCCAGTATAGCCCAATGTCTCTGCTTTCTCCAGAAATACAAATAGCTTCAAACCATTCTCTCAGGGTCTTGACGAAGAAGTCCCATCTTGTAGGTGGGTATCTGCATGATCTTTTGGCGTTCTGTAGGATCCAGTCGGTAACTGCTCTAGTCCAGTGGTTGTCTCCAAATTGCATTACTTGTCCAGCCCATCTGATTTTCAAATCCTTGGCTAACGAGACAGCGTCCCTGACTCTCAATCATGGATAGAGATCGGAACTCCGATTCCTTCTCTCACTTGAGTGAGGCATGGTATTCCAAGCATAGCTCTTTCAATTCCTCTTTGGGAGACTGGAATAGCATTCTCATCCTGTTCTCATAGGGCCCAGGTCTCTGAGGCATATGTTAATGCAGGGAGAACCGTGGAGTCGAAGAGATGTGCCTAGAGCCAGAAGTTTTTTGTCCTTTTAGCTATTTCTTCGATGCTCTTGAAGGTATTGCATGGCACTCTCTTCTTCCTGCGCAGCTCAGGTTTTAAGTCATTCATCATGTTGAGTTTTCAACTTAGGTACATTGCTGCATTCAGTGATGTTTGTTCCATTGAGAGTGAATGGAGCATTTGGAACTAGTTCCTTTTTCATGAACATAATTTGTTGATATTCAGCTGTAGACCTATCTTTCCACATTCTTGGTTGAAGTCAGACAGCATTTGTGCCACTTGGCTAATGTTTGATGCAATTAGAAAGCTACCATCAGCAAAACAGAGGTGGTGTAGATGCCGACCATCTATCTTTACTCCCATTCCTTCCCATTCTAATTGTTGCATGATGTTCTCTAGGGTTTTGGTGAAATGGTACCATCCTGCCGAACCCCTCTTTAGACATCAATGATCTCTTCCTTGCAGAATGGTGAGATTCCGGTGGTGAATTCACAATAAAGCTCATGAAAAATCTTGATATATTGGGTTTGAACACCTGTTTGGCTAGGGCTTCGATGACCACTCTGGTATCAACAGAATCAAAGACTTTCTTTAAATTAATGAATATTAGACAGAGCAGCATCTTGAACTCCCTACAAACCTCAATGAGCTTAGTTACTGTGTGGATATGGTCAATTGTGCTGAATCCTTCGGAAGCCAGCTTGCTTGCATGGTTGTCCTTCATCTAATGTTCTGACAATCCTGTTCAGGATGTCTTCATTGAAAGTTGTAGATGATAGACTGTCGGGGAGCTGCTGGGATCTTGGACAGTATCAGGACATAAGTTCTCTTCTACCTCTGAGGCTGCCAGGGGAATGGATGAAAACTCTCGAGTCCGGCGCAGTTCCAAAAAAGGGTTTTAATAGTACAAAAGCTGGGGCTGGAGCTATAGTCCAGCGGGTAGGGCACTTGCCTTGCACGCGGCCGGCCAGTGTTGGCCTAGGTTCGATCCCCGGCATCCCATATGGTCCCCCAGCACCGTCTGGAGTAATTCCTGAGTGCAGAGCCAGGAGAAAACCCTGAACATTGCTGGGTGTGACCCAAAAAAAAAAAAAAGTACAAAAGCTCTACTACCTCAATCCAATATAATGAAAGAACTCTAGCTTGGTCAGAACTTAGATCATACAAGAGAGCCCAAGTCTCCCACCAAAGAGAGAGTGATCTCACCCGAGAGGAGTCCTACCCAAAAAAGGGTAAAAAGGGAGCCTCAAGTCAGTCCCCTTATATACACCAAAGTAATCCTATCTGTTGACAGGAGGGTCCTGTCAACAAAGAACCCTAAACAGAGTGTAAGAGGGTGGTGCCACACCCTATTACAGGTATAAATAAAGTATTACACCAAGAACTAATCCCTTCTTCTGAGATTATCTCTTATGTAAAACACTGGAGAGAGAGGGGGGTGATATAAAGTAATACATCTTAATTTCATGGGCTTCATGTAATCTAGATGGTACTCACAAGGTCCTTCTTATTTATTATCTGTACCAAGGTGGTTTCTGAGTATATTGTTCTCCATATACTGAAAGGGTCACACTCACCTGTGTGAGGGCAAACTAGTATGATCCTTTCTCTAATCATAAAGATAGTCATAACATAGCCATGGTGGCAGTCTCCTGGTAAATTCTAACTGTACCACACTGGATATAGTGGATATAAAGAGTAGGTTTGCCCAATCTAGAAAACATAGAAGTCTTAGTAGATGTATAATAAGTCAGAATTTATTCAGAGTCAAGGTGACTTCTGTAACTGCCACACCCTCTATCAGTATTTACATAAAAGAGAGATTTCATTAGAATGAACCTTTGCTTAAGAACATGTAAGTAGATTAAGCTGTGAGTGGGTAAAACAACAAAGCTCCCAAACTAGCTAAGCCTGTCATCCAACAGTGGACAATAGGGAGATAGAGTGATAGTTGCCAATGCTGTGGATGTCTCCCTTCTTGAACCGTAGAACTGTCCTGCTGGTTTTCCATTGGCAGGTAACCTTGCATTAAGACAGGTAGCATGTGAAGAGCCGAGCTAGTATATTGATGAGTACTGACTGCAGATTCTTTAGGTGTTCATGTCTGACTTTGTCTGGGCCAGGTGATGTTTGCTTCTTTACCAACAAAACAGAATGTAGAATTTCAGAAGGGAGAACATTGCCAATGACATATTCATCCTGCCGAATTTGGTATGTGGGCAGGTGGATGGGACTATAAAAGAGATCTGAGTCATGGATAATATTTTCAATTGCCTTTCTGGCAATCGACCATATCCACACAGTAACCAAGCACATTGAGGTTTATAGGGAGTACAAGATGCCGCTCTGGCTCACATTCATTGATTTACAGAAAGCCTTTGATTCTGTGGAGACTGAAGTGGTCATCGAAGCCCTAGCCAAGCAGGGTGTTCAAACCGAATACATCAAGATCCTTCGTGAGCTGTACTACGGATTCACCACCAGGATCTCACCATTCTACAAAGAAGTGATCATTGATGTCAAAAGAGGGGTTAGACAGGGTGATACCATTGCACCAAAACTCTTCAGTGCCACCCTCGAGAACATCATGAGACAATTAGAATGGGAAGGAATGGGAGTGAAGATAGATGGTAGGCAACTACACCACCTCCGCTTCACTGATGACACCAAACATTAGCCAAGCGGCACAAATGCTGGCTGACTTTGGCCGAGAATATGGAAAGATAGGTCTACAGCTGAATCTAAATAAAACCATGTTTATGAAAAATGAACTAGTTCCTGAGGCCCCATTCACTCTCAATGGAACAAACATCTCTGAATGCAGCAGCTGTGTGTACCTATGTCGAGAAATCAACATGATGAACGACCTAAAACCTGAGATGCACAGGAGGAAGAGAGCGGCATGGAATGCCTTCAAAGGCGTTGAAGAAATATCTAAAAGGACAAAGAAACTCCGGCTCTGGGCACATCTCTTTGACTCCACCGTTCTCCATGCATTAACATACTCCTCAGAGACATGGGCCCTACAAAAGCAGGATGAGAATGCTATCCGGGTCTCCCAGAGAGGAATTGAAAGAGCTATGCTTGGAATATCATGCCTCACTCAAGTGAGAGAAGGAATCCGGAGTTCTGACCTCCATCGCTATTCCAGAATCAGGGAGATGCTGTCTCGTTTGCCAAGGCATCGAAAATCAAATGGGCTGGACATGTAATGCGATTTGGAGACAACCGCTGGACTAGAGCCATTACCGACTGGATCCTAGGGGATGTCAAAAGATCACGTGGCCGCCCACTTAAAAGATGGTCAGACTTCCTTGTCAAGACCCTGAAGGAGCGATTTGAGGCTCTTCATATTCCTGAATCAACCAGATGCCATTGGGCTACATTGGCACGTGATAGGGTCCAATGGAAATGTTACTGGTGCCCGCTTGAGCAAATTGATGAATAACGGGATTCAAGTGATCAAGTGATCAAATGATTGCCTTTCTGGAGGATGTGATCCATCCATCAGGATGTTGGAGGGCAGTCATCTTGGTCTTATAGTTGGTGAAGGACAGACAGGGGCTGTGAATGTTTTTCCCTGCTTCTGCTGCATCGGCCAGTATTTCTGCTCTTCTGTCTTTGAGGTCTTCCTTTATCGCTTCTCTGCACTGCTTTTTAATCTTGGATGTTAGCATATGGTTGCCTGAGGCTCGTACCTTGCCACATTGGTGAATGAGCTCAAGAGTTTTTGAAGACAGGCATCCTTTTGTGTCTTTTTCTCTCTCTCAGTGTTCTTCACACAACCATTGAGATATATACACAGGGTTGAATAAAACTTTCCCAGGTGAAAAGAGATTGTGAGTTGGAAGAAATTAAAACATCTTGATCTAATGATACTTCCACACATGAGTCAGAGCTGCTACTGACTCTCCCTGTACTCAGCTGATCATGAGGCACCTGGGAGGGAAGGTGAGTTCTAGCCCTGGTCAGCCATCCCAACAGAAACTTGCAAGAAGTCACAGGAACCCCTACACCATGAGGGCTGCCATTTCAACATCCGAACTCCACAATTCATCAAATTCTACCCAAGAGAAAATCTAATGTCTTTCCATTGTGGTTTATCAGTAAACGTATGAGATTAGTGCCTACTGAGAGTATGCCACCTGCATGGTAGAGTCTGATAAGCTTCCTGTGTCGTATTTAATATGCCAAAACCCAGTAACAATTATAGACCTAATTTCTATGACCTGAAGGAATGGTCAGAGGCCCTTCATGTTCCTGGAGCAAGCAGATGCCCTTGGGCTACACTATCATGCAACGGGTCATATAGAGATGGTACTGGTGCCCACTTGAGCAAATTGATGAAAAATGGTAAGACAAGTGACCTAGTGAAATAATTTTCATTTTTCATTTCTATAAGATTATCTCTGATATTCTGAGTATTATAGTCTATGATAATTTTTAGAGCAGTCCTTGAAAACTAATACAACCTTAAAGATGAAACATTTAAGTTAAACATCTCAGGTAACTATTAATTTGTTCCCTTCTTTTCTAGTATACGACCCTAATATGTAACTTTTCAGAAGAGATTTTATATTTGTAGAGTTACAGCAATTGTATGAATAAGATCTTCACATTTACTGCTCCTTAAGAATGTGTTAATTTTTAGATGCAGTTAACACATGCAGCTTAAAATATTGCCTCTTTTATCTAATACTGGTCATTAGATTATTTAGAAAATATTTTGAAAAGTAGGGCTCAAAATTGGTGACTTATTTATGCTATTTATTTTATATTTCCTTTTAGTAGGAGAAACTTAAATCCATTAATGCTTTAATTTGTTAGATATACATAACAACATATTTATCTTGAATAAATTGCAGCCAATTAGTATGTGAATTAAAAAGCTTAATGATATAATCATTTTACCAATAATTATTGCTCTATTGTATTTTTGGAGTAGATAAGTAGTTATGAATAATAACATTATTTATTACTCTGAAAAAATGCTTGAATATGAAACAAGAGGGAATTTAGAGTCAAAGCCCAAGGAAGAAGTGTTCATCACTAATAAACTGAAATAGCAATTTACCTAATCATTGGTTCCTATTTTAAAGCTGAACCAAAATTTGAAAGATCTTTACTTCAGGCGAATAGTCTCCGTTATGGGAGAGGGTGTAAAAAACACAACAGTGACCTTCATATCCAGTAAAAAGTTTACTTTTTGGTGAGAGTCTAGGAAAGACAGAAGAAAATAATATTCAAAGCTAAAGAACCATGATAAGAACAAATATTTGATGGAGTGGACATTTAGCAAGGAGAATTTTAGAACAGAGTCTTAAAATGAGAGTCAAAAATGGGAGATTTGAAGGACACATAAAAATTCTTTGCCTTTGGGGCCGGAGAGATAGCCCAGCGGGTAGGGCTTATGCCTTGCATGCAGCCGACCTGTGCCGGCCTGGGTTTGATCCCCAGCATCCCATACAATCCCCCGAGCACTGCCAGGAGTGAGTTCAGAGCCCGGAGAAACCCCTGAGCATTTCCGGTGTGACCCAAATCGAGAAAAATATCTAGTGCATGTGATATGTCAAGGACTAGACAAGGTAGAAAATAAAAGAATGGTCAGATCTGAACCAGTTTTTTTTTATTTTTAT
>JAJIBD010005054.1:0-25000 GCA_021461705.1 Cryptotis parvus | reverse complement strand
CATAGAGCTCTATTCACAAGGTAAATTAAAGGACAGGGTGTCAAACGAGTTCCAATTCAGTCTGAACACAAAACCAAAAATCTATAAAAGTCAATCTGTCAGATTATAATCTTCACTCTGATTTAGGTTCTTCTGTTTGTATGGTTCTTCTAGCTTTGGAGAAATAATCGTCCTCTGATGAACCCTGGCCCTTTGGTATACTTCTTTCTATACTGATGGGCAAGTGTCGGGAAGCCGCTGGGGTCCCCGACAGTGTCAGGACAGAAGTTCTCTTCTACCTCCAAGGATGCCGGGGAACAGATGAAAACTCATGAGTTCCATGCAGTTCCAAAAAAAGGCTTTTAATAGTACAAAAGCTCTTCCACAGCACTCCAATATAATGAACAAACTCTAGCTCTGGTCCGAACTTAGACCATACAAAAGAGCCTAAGTCTCTCACCAAAGAGAGAGGATTTCATCCGAGATGAGTTCTACCCAGAAGAAGGAGCAAAAGGCCAGAGCAAAAAGTCAAAAGCCAAAAGGCGAAGGGTCCTCAAGTCAGTCCTCTTATATACACCAAAGTAATCCGATTTGTGACAGGGAGGGTCATGTCAACAAAGAACCCTAAACAGAATGTAGAAGAGCAGTGCCACACCCTATTGCAGGTATAAGCAAAGGTTATGCAAAGGACTAATCCTTAGATTGTCTCTTATGTAAAACACTAGAGAGAGAGAGAGAGAGAGAGAAGAGAGAGAGAGAGAGATAGGGCTGATTTAAAGTAACACATCTTAATTTCATGAGCTTCATGTAATCTAGATTATACCCACAAGGTCCTTCTTATTATTATCTGCACCAGGGTAATTCTGAGTGTCTTGTTCTCATGTACAGAAAGGGTCACACTCACCTGCTTAGAGCAAACTAGTATGATCCTTCCTATAGTCTTCCTATAGTCTCAACGTAGCCAGGGTGGTAGTCTCCTGGTAAATTCTAACTGTCCTACACTGGGTGCAGTGGGTAAAAGAGGAGCTGTGCCCAATCTAGAAAACATAGAATTCTTAGTGGATGTATAAGTCAGAAATTATTCAATCAAGGTGACTTCTGTAACTGCCACACCCTCTGGCAGTGTTTATATAGAAGAGAGTTCTTATTAGAATTAACCTTGGCTTAAATAGATTAAGCTGTGAGTGGGCAAAACAACAAAGCTACCATGTCATCCAACAGGCAAGAATCCACCACTATGGGAATTTTATAACTGCAACGAGTTAGAAAATTATGAATGAATTACTAAGTCAATGACGCAAAATTAAGGATAAGAAAATAAAAGCAGACATAGCTGAATAACTAATTATGACAAAGCTAGGAATGGCTTTTATAATGATTTTTTTTTTTGCTTTTTGGTTCACACCTGGCGATGCTCAGGGGTTACTCCTGGCTCTGCACTCAGGAACTACTCCTGGAGGTGCTCGGGGTACAATATGGGATGCAGGGGATTTAACCCGGGCCAGCACAGGCTGGCCGCATACAAGGTAAACACCCTACCCGCTGGATTATTGCTCCGGTCCTATAATGATATTTTAAAACATTGTACAGATGCAAGCAAAAGTATAAATATAGAATTTAACCTAACTATAAAACTGTTAAAATTTTAAATGAAGAACATATATGTAGCCACTGAAACCATGAATTATGTAGAAGAAATCATTGTTTGATATAGTCTAGTCATGGGCCTTAAGAATGTGTTTGGGGGCTAAATTTCAACAAGACAAATAAGATTGAAGAGATATTAATTAAAGCAAGCAGAAGAGACTATCATATTAACAAAAAGACATCCTATTGAACAGCACAACAAATATACATATTGATCTGATCTGGCATTAATATTTGGAACATAAAGAGCATGCAAAAAAAAATAAGCAAAATGAAATAAATGCTGGGCAGGGCCCATAGTGATAGCTTAAAATGCTGGAACTATGCCCTACAAAGCAGAGCCCCAAGTTCAATTTCTGGAACCATGTATTTCTTCTTTTCCAAAATTTGAGCATTGATTCATTGGCCAAGTATTGCTGTGACTGGTCTCCGGGTCCCTTGACCATTGCTTGGGAACATCTCCTTCTCCTCAAATAAAAAATTGGGTAGAGGATCTGAATACACTGTTATTCAAAATGACATATAGTTGACCAATAGATATATGAAAAGATTGTCATTATCTCTCATTAAGGAAATTCAGATGTAAGCAATGAGATATTATTTCATGCTATATGAATGATTGCTAACCACAGAAACAACATTTTTTACAGGTTCAAAATCTTCCATTGTGTACCTATACCAAAACGTTTTTATCCACTCATCTGTTATTTCTGTGATTTGGAGGTTGTTTCCAAGTCCAGGTTGTTGTAATAAGTACTGCAATAAACACAGGCAAACATAAATCTTTCCAAATAAAAGTTTCTGTATTTTGGGGATAGATGCCAAGAAGTGAAATCTCTGGGCCATAATGCATTTGCTAAAAAATTGAAAGGAATTGGAGGGTATAATGCTAAGCAAGGGTATCACATTCAGTCATGGAGAACAAATCATATGTAGAAAAGATAGACAATATAAGGGAACAGACAGAATTGAATGATGACAAACCCTTGGTCTTTGTTTATAAAACTTATCAGCATACCATGGGGTGAATGAAGATCACACTTGAGGTGTCATAATGACAGTGGTAGAGGGCCATGGGCACTTTTGGTGGCAGTGATTAGTAACTTTGTATAAAATTCTATATAGTATAGCAATACTATAAGCAGTATTGCAAGCGTATTATATATATATATATATATATATATATATATATATATCACTGTCTTCCCGTTTATCATCGATTTGCTCAAGCGGGCGCCAGTAATATCTCCATATGACCTTTCTCATGCAAGTAGAGCCCAAGGGCACCTGCTTGCTCCAGGAACATAAAGAGCCTCAAACCACTCCATCAGGTCATGGGAATGAGGTCTATAATTGTTACTGGTATTTGGCATATCAAATACGCAAATATGACAGGGGTAGCTTACCAGGCTCTGCCGTGAGGGTAGCATACTCTTTTAGTCATCTCAAAATCCAGTATTTATTGATGAACCGTGGGGCCGCCGGGCTGTGATAGGCTGGTCTGCTGGGTGGAGTTCTGACAAGGGGGAAGTCTGGATGTGGAAAATGGAGGTCCTCATGGAGTGGGGGTCGCCTGGCTTGTTGTGAGGCTCTGCTGGGGTGGCGGGCCAGGGCTAGAACCTGCCATCCCTCCCGACACCTCATGACTGGCTGGGCACAGTGAGAGCCAGTAGCAGCTCTGGCCCATGTCTGTCTCTCATCTTATTACTAAAGATATTTTCTAAAGGGCGATTAAAAAAAAACTTTCAGGGCTAAAGTGATAGTCCAGTGTGTAGGGCATTTACCTTGTATGCAGTTGACCTGAGTTTGATCCCCGGCATCAAATCGATCCCCATGCAGTGCCATGAGTAATTCCTGACCACGGAGCCAGGAACAACCCCTGAGCATCGCTAGGTGTGACCGAAAAAGCAAAATAAATAAATAAATAATAAAAATACTATAAATAAAAAAAACCCCTACCCGTGTTGTATTTGATATGCCAAATACCAGTAACAATTATAGACCTCATTCCGAAATGGATTCAGGCTCTTTATGTTCCTGGAGCAAGCAGATGCCCATGGGCTCTACTAGCATGAGACAGGACATATGGAGATGTTACTGGGGCCCGCTGGAGCAAATCGATGATGAACGGAAGATAGTGATAGTGATAGTGATAAATAAATAAATAAAAATAAAAAACTTTCAAAAGCAAAACCAAAATGACAAAGAAGAATCCAAGCATACTAATTGTTTTTAACAGGAGTAATCCAACTGTGAAGACTCAGAGATGAAAAGAAAATCTTTGTATCCTATTAGTACAATTACAAATTGATAAAGATACTCATGGAATACAGCATGGAGATTACTCAAGATATTAAAAACAGAAATGCTAGATGATTCAGTATCAAACTTTCAGTTAGAGTTACACCAAAAATATTTTAAAAAATTACTCCTCTGAGTAGATGAATGTACCCTGCATTTATTGATGCATTATTTACAATAGTCAAGATAATTATAAAAAGAACATTTAGTTTATCTACACAAATGGACTACTACTAAGTCTTAAAAGAGATAAAAACAACCATTCTCAACAAAATGGATGGACACATAGGTTATTATACTAAATGTTATAAGAGAATAAAAATACAAACACCATATGATTTCACTTATGTGTGGTATAAAGCAAAAACTATAATTAAAATGAATTATAAATTTATGTTTTATTTTGGTTGTTAGAAATGTCCTCATTCTTTTAAAATCCATGTTTTTCTTCAATTAGTTTTCTTTTTTTGTAAATATTTTATTATACCACTGTGAGATATACATTTACAAAAATATTCATGTCCGGTTTCTGTCCTACATTTTTCTAGCACTCATCATTCCACCAGTGCCTATTTCCCACCACTAATGTCCCTAATGCCCTCCCCCTCCCTCCTAGCCTGCCTCTGTGCAAGTCTTCAAATAATTTTCAACAGTCATGCTGAGGAGTCTAATTTTTCCTCTTGCATATGTTGTCAAGTTAGAGTACAATAAAGGGATAGTTAAGATAAGTCAAAGCTTATTCATGTATCTCCTATAATTTGAATGTAACTGTCAGAATTAAGTGTTGGGCCTTTTTTATTATAAGAAAAGAGTGTGGTGGGGAGTGTTCGTCACTTTAGTGGTGGTGGGATGCAATTACTTTGCAAACCAATACCATTCACACTATTATAACCTAGTTACTTAAGCTATAGGAAAAATATCAAGAGACCAGAGTTTAGATAATTTTTAGTATTCAGAATGGAAGCATTTTAATACAAATTTTCCATCATTTATAAAAACTCAAAATTATTTCCAACCTAAGTAAAATGTGTTTAGAGTGAAAATAGCTTGTAAAAGTCTGACTTAAAAAGTACTATGGTATTTCTAATCTTGGGAGGAATATCCATATTGTTTTCCAAACACGGTGTATTAGTCGACATTCCCACCAACAATGGATGAGAATAACTCATTCCCCACATCCACGCCAACATTTGTTGTTTTTGCTCTTTTGGATATGTGCCAGTCTCTGTGGTTTGAGATGATATCTCATCATTGTTTTGATTTGCATCTTTCTGACAACCAATGATGATGAGCATTTTTTCATATATCTTTTAGCCATTTGAATTTCCTCCTTGTCAAAGTTTCTGTTCATTTCTTCTCCCCATTTTTTGATGGGGTTGATTGCTTTCTTCCTGTAGAGTTCTAAGGTGCCTGATATATCCTGTATATTAACCCCTTATCAGATGGATATTGGGTGAATATTCTTTCCCATTTTGTGGATTGTTTTTGTATCTTGGTCATTGTTTCTTTTGAGGTGCAGACATTTTTAGATTCATGTAGTCCCATATGTTTATCCTTTCTTCTAGTTGTTTTGTTAGTGGTGTTTTATCTTTGAAGATGTCTTTAGCTTCAATGTGATGGAGGGTTTTTGCTATACTTTCTTGTAATGCGGCGTTATGGATTCAGGTCTGATATCGAGATCTTTAATCCATTTTGATCTGATTTTTGTGCACGGTGATAGGTAGAGGTCTAAATTCATTTTTTTTTACATATAGCTGCCCAGTTTTCCCCAGAACCACTTGTTGAAGAGGCTTTCTTTGTTCCATTTTGAACTTTTTGCTCCTTTGTCGAAGATTAAATGATCATGTGTTTGAGGCTGGCTGGTTCTCAGGATACTCAACTCTATTCCATAGGTCCACATGTCTGCTATTATTCCAATATCATGCTGTTTTAATTACTACTGATTTGTAGTAGAGTTTAACTGCTACTGCTTTGTAGTAGAGCTTGAAGTTGGGAAAGGTGAACTCCCATTTTGCCCAGTCATACCACTCCTGGGAATATACCCAGGGAAGCCAAAAACACTTAGCGAAAAAAACCAAACCCACGTTTATGTTAAGGGCATCTGCTTGCTCCAGGAACATAAAGAGTCTCAATCCATTCCGGAATGAGGTCAATAATTGTTACTGGTATTTGGCATATCAAATATAACACAGGTAGCTTGCCAGGCTCTGCCGTGCAGGTAGCATACTCTTGTAGTCATCTCTAAATCCAGCATTTATTGATGAACCGCATGACCGCTAAGCGGCCACGTGAGCCGGGCTGTGATAGGCTGGTCTGCTGGGTGGAGTTCTGATGAGAGAGAAGTCCAGATGTGGAAAATGGAGGCCCTCATGGAGTGGGGGTCTTCTGGCTTGTTGCAAGGCTCTGCTGGGGTGGCGGGCCAGGGCTAGAACCCGCCATCCCTCTTGGGTGCCTTGTGAGAGGCTGGGCACAGGGAGAGCCAGTAGCAGCTCTGCCCCATGTCTGTGAGTCAGAGTGAAATTAGCTAAAAGGAAAAAGACAGATATAGAATGACTGAATTTATTTGCATGGCATAAATATATAGATACATATATGTGTAGAGACTCACAGACATGGGGCAGAGCTGCTACTTGCTCTCCCTGTGCCCAGCTACTCACGAGGCGCCAGGAGGGATGGTGGGTTCTAGCCCTGGTCCGCCACCCACCAGAGCCTTGCAACAAGCCAGATGACCCCCACTCCATGAGGGCCTCCATTTGACACATCTGGACTTCCCTTTTGTCAGAACTCCACCCAGCAGACCAGTCTATTACTGCCCGTCTCACGCAGCTGCAAGCTGCAGTGCGGTTCATCTATTAATGCTGGACTTAGAGATGACTACAAGAGTATGCTACCTGCACGGCAGAGCCTGGCAAGCTACCCATGTTGTATTTGATATGCCAAATACCAGTAACAATTGTAGACCTCATTCTGGAATCGATTGAGGCTCTTTATGTTCCTGGAGCAAGCAGATGCCCTTGGCTCTACTAGCATGAGACAGGACATATGGAGATGTTACTGGGGCCCGCTTGAGCAAACTGATGATGATCGGGAAGACAGTGATACAGTGATATATGTATTAATACATATTATGATACCAATATCCAAGGTCAGGCAACACATGGATCAGGAGGTCTTTTTTAAAAGTGGAATCTACCACAAGCTTCTGGGATTCAGAGGTTGGGTGGGACAGAGAAGAGAATAGTGTGCTAATAATTGTTGTGGGTGATAATACCAGCCTAGAACTATTGAATGCAGGCAAAAAGATACACATGATAACCTCTTAATGTATGTATCACTGTCGGGGAATGGCCGCCGGGGTCCCCGACAGTGTCAGGACAGAAGTTCTCCTCTACCTTCAAATGCCGGGAGAACAGATGAAGACTCATGAGTCCAGTGCAGTTCCACAAATGGCTTTTAATAGTACAAAGCTCTTTCACAGCACTCCAACATAATGAACAAACTTTAGCTCTGGTCCAAACTTAGACCATACGGAAAGAGCCTAAGTCTCCCACAAAGAGAGAGGATCTCACCCAAGCTGAGTCCTACCCAGAAGATGGAGCAAAAGGCCAACGAGCAAAAAGCCAAAAGCCAAAAGCAGCAAGGCTGAGGAGCCAAAAGCCGAAAGCTAAAATGCCCAAAAGGCAAAAGTGAAGGGGTCTCAAGTCAGTCCCTTATATACACCAAAGTAATCCAATCTGGAGGGTCATGTCAACAAAGAACTCTAAACAGAGTGTAGTGCCACACCCTATTGCAGGTATAAACAAAGGTTATGCCAAGGTCTAATCCTTTCTACCAAGATTTTCTCTTATGTAAAACACTGGAGAGAGAGAGGCTGATACAAAGTAATACGTCTTAACTTCATGAGCTTCATGTAATCTAGATGATACCCACAAGGTCCTTCTTATTATTATCTGCACCAGGTTGATTCTGAGTATCTTGTTCTCATGTACTGAAAGGGAAACACTTGCCTGCTTAGAGCAAACTAGTATAATCCTTCCTATAGTCTTCCCTGTAGTCTCAATGTAGCCAGGATGGTAGTTTCCTGGTAAATTCTAACTGTCCCACGCTGGGTGCAGTGGGTATAAAGAGGAGCTGTGCCCAATCTAGAAAACATAGAAGTCTTAGTAGATGTATAAGTGAGAAGTTATTCAATCAAGGTGACTTCTGTAACTGCCACACCTTCTAGCAGTGTTTACATAGAAGAGAGGTCTTATTAGAATGAACCTTGGCTTAAATAAGATTAAGCTGGGAGTGGGCAAAACAACAAAACTCCCAGAATAGCTAAACCTGTCCTCCAACATATCGCAATCCACAGTGTGTAAGAGAAGGAAGAGAAAGAGAGAGGGTGAGAAGGAGAGAGAGAGAAGAGATAAAGAACTCTCCATAGAGGCAGGCTATGGGGTAAACTGCGGACATTGGTGGTGGGAAATGGGAAGTGGTGGAGGGATTGGTGCTGAAACAATTATGACCGAAACCCGGACATGAACATAGTTGTAATTGTATATCTCACAGTAGTATAAAATATTTTTTTTAAAAAAAGTACTACGGCAGTATCAGAGTGACAGCACAGTAGGTATGCCATTTGCTTTGTAAGTTGACAACCTGGATTCAATTCTTACCATCCCATATGACCTCCTGAGCCCCACTAGCAGTGATTACTGAGTGCAGAGCCAAGGATATGCCCTGAGCACTTCCTGGTGTGGCACAAACACAAACAAAATAAGTACTATAGGGAGGGATACGACTTAGTAATAGGGCACATGCTTTGCATTTCAGATGCCATGGATTTAATTAATGCCAGGCAACAGTATTTTAAAAAGACATAATCACTATAGTAAATTAACAAGTAGTATCATTTCTTTAGTAATTGTATTTAAAAAATCTTTACTAATTTAAAGTTACAACCTGACACTTAAAAAGATCATTGTCATTTTCATATTACAACCTGACACTCTTTGAGTATATAAAGGTACATTTTTATGGTATGAAAAAATGTATTATTTTATAAATATTTAGGTACAGTGAGGGTTGCATTTATTTAAAACTGAATTCAAAGTTAGTTTCCATGATTTACACTTTCATTCTTAGAAAAAGATTTTATTTACCCAATATAAAAGTATTTTATTGTTTAGTGTCACCTCAATGTAAGCATTACAGTGGAACTTTATAAGATTATACCAAATGTTTCTCCATTTAGAAAATGTAAATGTCCCACAACTGATGAATGTATACAACATCATTTTTCAGGAATTTTTGATATCTCATGTTCATAGGGATCACTGCATTATATGGCCACAAAATTGAAAACAAATGTTCTTAATAAATCTATATTTTCTTTTGAGAAAGCTATATTTATAATGTTAATAAGGCACATTTCACTAGTGGAAATGGAAAAATCATTACAAAACAGTTTATAGATACTTAAAAACAAGGGAATTCAAGAACTTCAGAATACATATTTCCTTTACATGGTCAGCTTCTAGATTTACAACTGCTCCAAAATTAAAAGACAAACTGAATAAAGCTTCAAATGGAAAATAATACAATGCAATTTTTATTAATTCTAAATCTGAGAAAGAAATTTGTACAGTAAAATCAAGTCTGATAAAAATACATTTTTCACCAAAATTGAAGACATCACAAATAAAGAAAACTATAGATTACTTTCATTGATGAACATAGATGTGGTATTCTCCACTTAAGTGCAAGCAAACTCAGTTCAACAACATACAAAATTATTATGGTTGATGAAAAATGATGAATCATTTAAGGAATATGGTAAATAAATAAATATAAAAATAAATAAATATAAAAAATCAGTTCAGTTCATAAGCCATATTAATAGAAAAATTTGATGACTTATAATTTCAAAAGCTTTTCAAACTATATTAGTCAACACATGAGAATGGAAGGGACATCCTCCACAAATTAAAGGCATTCATGTAAAATCTAAAACTAACATAATGTTTAATTGGTAAAGACTGAGCACTTTCCCCCTCAAATTGGAACAGCCTCTACTCCTATTTATAGTACTTTTTGTAGTTCCAGCTGTTATATCTATCCAGGTACAGAATTAACATCGTATTTAAAGGAGAAAATATAACTGTGAATCATATCACCTAATTTACGAAGCTCTTAAAACTTTATTAAAACTGTGAAAACTAACAATTTAGTAATATAATAGGATTCCCAGTAAATATAAAATTAAGCTGAATTTATATAAATATAAAAAATTTATATATGAATAAAACTAAATTTATGTAAAATAAACTTAATTTCTATAAAATAAACTGAATTTATATAAAATAAAATGAATCATAATTATTCTTATTATATAAGAATATAAATATTTCATTAGAACTATTCAATAGAACTTTTATAATTTTATTTAGAACAGTTCCGTAAAGGAAAAAATACATATATTTTTGCCCTAAGGTAAAATAAAGCAAAAATCCACTATACATACATACATACATACATACATACATACATACATACATACACAGAGTAAAGAGACTGTAGACTTGTATATATCAAACATAATTAAAATAAATGAACATATTATGTGATTCATTTCAAAAGTCAATATTTTAATGTCAGTTGCTTCTCTCTGCTCCCTCAGACACTAAAAAAGCTGATGCTATAATTTTTCTGGAAATGCAAGGGAAAAAAGAATAACCCAACAGATTGTGAAACGGAACTCAATTGACAAAATAAAACTTCCAAATTCAAAATTGCTGGAAAAACTGGATAGTCAAATATAAAAGAATGAAAATGGTGTCCATTATAACAACTTATGTGAAAATTAACTCGAAAGAAACCAAAAGGAAGATATTCAAATTGTTGGTAAACTGATGAATAAAAAGTCATCATTGCTCATTAAGTTCAGCTTCAAAGCACACTGAGATACTTTATCATGCATGCCTGGTGGTTGCTTAGAAATTATAGAAATTAACAATTGTTATGGACAAACAGCTATACTTATGCATTTTGGTAGAAATGTAAAATGGTACATCTGCCGCAGAAAAGTTTGGCAGGCAGTTTCTCATAATGCTACACTTAGTACAGCCATATGGTTATGATTTTTAATGTAGTTTTTATTCCTTAAATATTACATTTTCTCCTACAGAAATCATTTCTTTTAGGCTTCTTTCTCCCTCATATTTCCATATTTTCTTGGCATTTTAGGTAACCAGTTATCACATTTGACGTGATTTAGCCCTTTCTTTCTTTCTTCTATCTATCCTTCCTTCCATCCATCCATCCATCCATCCATCCATCCATCCATCCATCCATCCATCCATCCATCCATCCATCCATCCATCCATCCATCATCTATCTTTCACAGTCTGTCTTCCCGTTGTTCATTGATTTGCTCGAGCGGGCCCCCAGTAATATCTCCATATGTCTTTTCTCATGCTAGTAGAGCCCAAGGGCATCTGCTTGCTCCAGTAACATAAAGAGCCACAATCCATTCCGGAATGAGGTCTATAATTGTCACTGGTATTTGGCATATCAAATACAACACGGGTAGCTTGCCAGGCTCTGCCATGCAGGTAGCATACTCTTGCAGTCATCTCTAAGTCCAGCATTTAATGATGAACTGCGTGGCCGGTTGAGCCGGACTGTGATAGGCTGGTCTGCTGGGTGGCGTTCTGAAGAGAGAGAAGTCCGGATGTGGAAAATGGAGGCCCTCATGGAGTGGGGGGGGTCGTCTGGCTTGTTGCAAGGCTCTGCTGGGCTGGCGGGCCAGGGCTAGAACCCGCCATCTCTCCTGGGCTCCTTGTGAGCGGCTGGGCACAGGAAGAGCAAGTAGCAGCTCTGCCCCATGTCTGTCTCTGGATCAGCATACCTGGGCTGGATTAAAAAAGACTGCAGCAGGGTGGATTTCGATGAGCCGGACTGTGATAGGCTGGTCTGCTGGGTGGAGTTCTGACGAGAGAGAAGTCCGGATGTGGAAAATGGAGGCCCTCATGGAGTGGGGGGGTCATCTGGCTTGTTGCAAGGCTCTGCTGGGCTGGCGGGCCAGGGCTAGAACCCGCCATCTCTCCTGGGCTCCCTTGTGAGTGGCTGGGCACAGAGAGAATAAGTAGCAGCTCTGCCCCATGTCTGTCCTAAGCCTGAGAGGTTCTGCTTTGGGGACTCGACCATGCATGGTTCTGCTCTCTGCTCCAGCTTGATGATAACTTCCGGTTTAGTGAGTGAATGTCCCAGTGATACCAGGTAACTGTAAGTTTCCAGCATCACATCTTGGTATATCATCTATCTTTAATATTTTATTATACCAACTCAAGATATACAATTACAAAGAAGTTCATGTTTGGGTTTCAGTATTACAGTGTTCCAGCACCCATACCTCCACCAGTGCCCATTTCCCACCGCCATGTCCCCATTCTCACCCCTCTCCCCTAGCTTGCCTCTATGGCAGGTTCTTTATCTCTCTCTCTCTTTCTCTCTCTCTTCCTTCTCTTACACACTGTGGATTACAATACAAACTTTTAGAGCTTATCATGTGTTTCTTTTTGCCTGTAATCATTGTTTAGTTCTAAGCTTGTATTATCACATTCGACAATTATTAGTACACTGTTCCCCTCTCTGTCTTACCTAATATCCTACTCCCACACATTCTGTGGTACATTCCACATCCTTTACATGACCTCCTGATCCCTGTTTTGCCTGACTTGGATAATTGTTTTATACTATGTATAGTATGAAATATATATATATATATATATATATGTATATACTATATATATTTGCATGACAGATATGTTTGTATAAATATATATTTGTATCATGCAAATAAATGCAGTCATTCTATATCTGTTTTTTCCTTTCTGGCTAATTGCATTCAACATGATCCTCTCCGTATACATCCGTATATAGGCAATTTTCATAACTTCATTTTTCCTAACAACAGCATAGTATTCCATTATGTAGATGTACCAAAGTTTCTTTATCCAATCATCAGTTCTCAGGAACTCTGGTTGTTTCCAGATTCTGGCTATTTGAGTAGTGCTGCTATGAAAATAAAAGTGCAGATGGTGTTTTTGGCTTCCCAGGGTATATTCCCAGGAGTGTTATGGCTGGGTGGAACAGGAGCTCAATTTCTAGTGTTTGGAGGAAAGTACATATTGTTTTCCAAATAAACTGTACCTGTTGACATTCCCACCAACAATGGATAAGAGTCCCTTTCTCCCCACGTCCATGCCAGCATTTTATTGTCCTTGCTCTTTTGGATATGTGTCAGTCTCTGTGGTGTGAGATTATATCTCATTGTTGTTTTATTTTGCATCTCTCTGATGATTAGTGACGATGAGTATTTTATCATGCCTTTTGGCCATTCAGATTTCTTCTTTGTGTTCTTTTCTTCTTCCCATATTTTGATGGGGTTGGCTGTTTTCTTCTTGCAAAGTTCTACCAGTTCCTGATATAACCTGGTATATTAACCCCTTATCAGATGGGTATTTGGTGAATATCTTTCCCATTCTGTGGACTGTCTTTGTATCTTGGTCACTGTTTCTTTTGAGGTGAAGAATCTTTTTAGTTTCATGTAGTCCCATGTCGGGGATGCCGCTGGGGTCCCCAACAACGCCGGGAAGTGAGTTCCCTTCTACCTCTGAAGCCGGCGGGAATGGATGAAGATTCAGGAATCCGATGCAGTTTTAAAGGCTTTACTTATCACAGGTTCAGGCATACAAATCAACAATAGGAAAAACCCTGTGCTTAGGATTCCTGGCTAGAACCCCAGCCACGTGTAGGCCAATATGGCGGCCACCACGTGTTAAGGCCCTATAAAGAGGAGACAAAGAAAAGACTCCCAAGAAGGGTGCATGCTCACAAAGAAAGAGCCCAAAAAAGGAGTGCATGAGAGAGGAAGCAGCCTAGTTTTATACCCCTGCAACTCAAACCTCCCTCCCACTATTATGGGAAGCAGGGAGGGTCAAATGCCCTCAGGAAATTTCTCCCAGCACCTCACCTAGGCCCTTTTATATGCTAATGTCTTGAGCCAAGATCTGCCTGGAAAAGCCTTTATAGGGTAAAGAAGGGGGGTTTCTGAGATGGCATGTCTCTGTACCAAAGACTAATACTAATGCCAATTAAATATTTATCCAAGCCTTCACAAGAGTCTTGTCTACTTCACTGTAGTTTTGTATTTTAGTTGCCTTTGAGTTATCAGGGAGTCATGCTTGCTTGCTTGGAGGTAAACAGCATTTCTCTCTGGTCTAATTACTTAGAGATCCAATGTGACCAGGCAAATATGCTGGTAAGATCTAGCTAGTCCCACGATGATTGTGGTAGCATGAGAGAATATTTATACCAGCTAGTACAGAATACATGGTCAGATAAACTGCCACATTTAGACTACCCCCTTATCTACGAAGTGATTTGCAGGAGGCAATCCAGAGCAGATGCAGAGGCTCTTAGAGGAGTCCTGCAACAGTCTCATATGTTTATCTTTGTTTCTAGTTGATTTGTTAGTGGTGCTTCATCTTTGAAGATGCCTTTAGCTTCAATGTCATGGAGGATTTTTCCTGTTTTCTTTGACATACATTTTTGGATTCAGGTCTGATATTGAGATCTTTAATCTATTTTGATGTGGTTTTTGTGCATGGTGTTAGACAGATGCACAAATTTATTCTTCTACATGTAGCTGCCCAGTTTTCCCAGCACCACTTGTTGAAGAGGCTTTACTTGCTCTATTTTGGACTCTTTGCACCTTTATCAAAGATTAAATGATCATGTGTTTGAGGATGGGTGTCAGGATATTCAACTCTATTATATAGGTCCACAGGTTCGTTTTTATGCCAATGTCATGCTATTTTAGTTACTACTGCTTTGTAGTACAGTTCTAAGTTGCGGAAGGTGATGCTTCCCATCTTATTTTTCCCAAGGATTGCTTTAGCTATCCACGAGTGTTTATTACTCCATTCAAATTTTAGGAATGTTTGGTCAATTTCTTTGAACAATGTCATGGTATCCTTATAGGGACTACATTGAATCTGTACAAAGCTTAAAGGAGTATTACCATTTTGACAATGTTAATTCTCCCCATCCATGAGCAGGGAATGTGTTTCTATTTCCTCGTGTCCTCTTTCATTTCTTGAAGCAGTGTCTTGTAGTTTTCTTTGTAAAGGTCCTTTACACACTTGGTTAAGCTGATTCCTAGGTATTTGATTTTCTGTGATACAATTATGAATGGAATCGTTTTCTTAATATTCCTTTCTTCTCTTTCGTTATTTTTATATACTAAAGCCACTAACTTTTTGGTATTGATTTTGTACCCTGTCACTGTACTATCTGTATCTATTGTTCCTAGGACCTTTTGGTCGAGAGTTTAGAATTCTCTAGGTGTAAATCATGTCATCTGCAAAGAGTGATAGCTTGACTACCTTGCCTATCTGGAAGCCCTTGGTGTCCTTTTCTTCTCTGATTGCTATGGCAAGTAATTCCAGTAGTATTGAGAAGAGAAGTGGTGAGAGTGAGCAACCTTGCTTTGTTCTTGATCTTAGGGAGAAGGCTTTCAATTTTTCCCCCATTGAGAATAATACTTTATCGTGGACTTTTGGTAGATGGCTTTGACTATACTGAGGAAGGTTTTCTCATTCTAATTAAGATGTGACTTGGAGTATTCTTGTTGGGGTTTGTTTTAGCTGATACCCTATGGGCCTCCTGAATCTGGGAGCAAGCATTCTTTAGTTCTGGGAACTTCTCAGCAATGATGACTTTGGCAGTTTCTTCTTCATCAGGGTTTTCTTCTTGCCCTTCTCGGACCCAATGATCCATATGTTATTCCTTTTGTCTTCATCCTGATTATCTCTGTTGTCTGTTGGTTAATTATGAGTCTTTTTTCAATCTTCTTCTGTTTTTTAGAGAATCTTTGGAGCTCGTCTTGGAGATCGCTAATTCGTTCTTCAGCAGTTGCTACTCTGCTGTGGAGGCTTTCCAGTGTGTTTTTCATTTCACTTACCACATTTTTAATATCTGTCATTTCTGCTTGTATTTTGGTCTGCATTTTGCTCATTTCTGCTCTCATGTCCTCTTGTATTTTATTGATTTTATATTCCATTGCTTCTTTGAGTTCCTTATGCATCCTTAACAATTCCTTCTGAAATTTCTTAATAGAGAGGTTATATAGCTCATCATTATTGCTTGATTCATCTGGGCTAGTGACTTCACTTTCTGAGCTTGATGGAATTCTGTGTTGCTTTACCATTACAACTATTGTAGGTTGCAAATGTGTGTTCTTGGGTGGCTAGATAGTATAGTTAGTAGGTGTCTGCGTTGTTTGCAGAGTTTGTATGGTAGGTGGCAAAGAATGTAGGGACAAATGCTCACTGGTACCTTATGTACGATAAATAGTAAGTATTGTTATATTAGTTTTGGAGGATATTTTTTGAGCCTCTACTGTCTTGCATTCACATTTTACCTTATAATTGTCACATTTCTGTAAAATGACTTTGTATCTTGATAGAAATTGTATTAAAATATAGATGGATTTGTATAGCATGATTAAAAAGTTTATTTTTCTTATAATCCATGAATATGAAATCTTTTCATTTGTTTTTGTTTTCTTCCATTATTTTCATCGTCAAAGTCTTACATATTTCAGTGTACAAATTAGTAATTTAAGCATAGCTTATTGGGTCAGCAGATACTTATGTGTTATACTTTAAAAAAATTCAGTAAGTAATATGCTTACCTTGCATGTGGCTAACTAGTGTTTGTCCTCAGCACCACTTATTGCCACTTGAGTACCACTGCATGTGACCAGAAAACAAACACAAAAATTACTGTACCTAGAAAAATTATGATTTAAAAATTGAGAAGTAATGTCATTTTTGCACAAACTAAATAAGAAGGAATTCACTACTTGCAGCTTTTTTCCAGAAAAATTTCCATAAATAATTTTCAGAGGGCACTATAAAGGGTTGGAGAGTTAGTACAGTGGTTAAAGTGCTTGCATTGCATGCGGCTAGCCCTAGTATGATCTTTAGGATCACATATGGTCTCCTGAACACCATCAGGAGAATTTTCTGGGCAAAGAGCCAGAAGAAATACAATGATACCACTAAATAAATATAAAACTATGAGTTATGATAATTTTAACTTCAAGTGAGTCTGATTTCAAGATGCAGAGAACTATTATAGAATTAACAGGACATATTAAGATAATTAAAATGATTTACAAGTCACAAATTATTTTATTTAGCATAATTCTATTATATACCTAAGATGTTTAATAATATTTTATATTAATAACATTTCATGTTATTCATGATTTCTCAATCGTCTCAAAATGTATATTTAAAATCAATTTTTCAAATAGAAATCTTACATTTTAATGAGTAATTAAATAAGTAATGCTTTTGTTAGCCTAAAATGATCATATTTGGGGTCAAACCAATAGTGCAATGGTTATGGAATTTCCCTTGCCTGCAATTCACCAGAGTCAAGACTCATCACCTCTTATGGTTCTTTGAGCCCTAACAACAGTGGTCCCTGAGCACAGAGCCAGGAATAAGTCCTGAATATGCTGGGTGTGTCCTAAAATACCTCATCCTCGCCCAAAAATTATTTATAAAATTCTACCACTTTTTGTTTCATTCCTTTGCCACACTGAAAAATCAAAGTTAGTTGTCCTAGTATTACTTCATTCTTAATGTGTCTCACATTTTAGTGTTATTTAAGTTAATTGACCATTTTTCTTCAAAATTTAAGTTCTGATTTAAAATTTTTTTAATTATTTAAGTTCAACTTTAAGGATTACAAAGGAAGAAAATAGAGCTCTAGATAAAACTTTCGTATTGTTTCTTGTTTTACTGCTGTTAATCATGTCTTCTCTTTTTTAATTAATGTTTTGTAAAGTTTATTTAAATACTGTGAGTTACAAAGTTGTTCAAATTACTGTTATTTCAAGTATTCAATATTCCAACACCAATCCTACCACCAATGTGCTCTTAGCACCACCAAAGATCCTAGTTTCCCACTTCACCTCCATGTCTGCTCTTTAGCAGCCACCGATTCATCTATTTTATATTGCTTATTACAAAATATATCTGCTATTGGTGTTGCTAAAGTCATGGCCTTTTACTGAGCTATTATAGACTATGATCCATCTGTATTATTGCTTTCACTTATTGCACTTAGTGGGCTTCTACTCAATTTTTTGAACAAAGTTGTATGTGTTAATTTGTTAACAGGCATTTGGTATACAACCCCTGTCCTACCATTATTGCAACTTCCCACTACCATTATTTATAACTTTTACAGCCACCACATAAGCCTGCCCCTGCAGCAAATCCTTAATAATTAATTTTATGTTGCTTGCTACAGGTAATTTGCTAAAAATGATTAAGAAACATTTTCTTAGCAGGAAGTTAGTGAAGATTGTTCAGTCTCACCATGGGGCTATTAAGCCCTTGTATAGGAAATTGCTTCTGCCCCTTGAGGCTTTGCAGGTGTGGCTGTGGTGCCTGGCTGCATCAGCAGGTGGCAGACAGAATAGTCTTGTCTACACCCAGGGCCCCTGCCCGTGGCCCTGGATGGTTGATGTTTGATGGTCTGACATAGAAAAAGACTGCATCCCAGTGCCATGGCAGAGCTTGGCAAGCTACCTGTGGTGTATTAGATATGCCAAAAGCAGTAACAATAATGGACCTCACTCCCATTGAATGGAGACATTACCCGTGTCACCTCTAGCAAATTGAACAAAGTGAAGACAAGTGACAAGTGATAGGAAATTACTGATGTGTTGTTACAAGATAGGTATTGTATGTAAAATAGTTTGTTATTTGTTGCCTTCTACTTTACATCCATTGAATGTGTGTGCTACTTGGTATATCAGTATAATAGTGTATGAAAAGTCATGTGACTGTAAAAGCATCCTAATGCTCCATGATTCCACAATTTTAAACAGGTTGATAAACTTGAAGTTAAATTTTTAACTTGGAGGTAGTTTTGGGGTATGGGTGTGACTGCTGGATTGTGACTTCTTTTGGAAGAAATAGGAGATGGGGAAAGGTAGCCCATCCCAGACTTCATGAAAGCCTGGAGCTATCAGTTGTAAAAGCTACATACTTGGGCCCGGAGCAATTGTAGAGTGGGTAGTGCATTTACCTTGCTGGAGTCCTATCTGGGTTTGATCTCTGGCACCCATATGTTCCCCGAGCAACATCAGGAATGATTCCTGAGTGCAAATCCAGGAGTATCTCCCGAGCATCACCAGACGTGACCCCAAAAAAGACAGGGAAAAATCCTTGAAAAACAACAAAAGCAAACAAACCCCTGCATTCCTGAGTTTTTCAATATATTAATTTATGTGTGGGGCTCCTCTGAAGAGTGGAGTCCAATTTCGACATGGCAGTTATTGTGGAGTGTGGACGTTTTTGGCTGCTGGGACTCTTGGGATGAACTTGGGCCTAATCCATCAATCACGTCTTTTCTTGGTTTTTAATAACTCTTTAAAAAAGTTGTTCATAGGTAGTACTTAATGACTTGATCACTTGATATCCCGTTATTCATCAATTTGCTCAAGCGGCTGCCAGTAATGTTTCGATTTGTACCTTTCACCTGCCAGTGTAGACTAATGGCATCTGCTTGCTCCAGGACTACAAAGAACATCAGACCGTTCATTCAGAGTCTGTTTTTTTTTTTTTTTTTTTTGCTTTTTGGGTCACACCCGGCGATGCTCAGGGGTTACTCCTGGCTCTGCACTCAGGAACTACTCCTGGCGGTGCTCGGGGGACCATATGGGATGCTGGGGATTGAACCCGGGCCGGCACAGGCCAGCCGCGTGCAAGGCAAACGCCCTACCCGCTGGGCTATCACTCCAGCCCCCATTCAGAGTCTTGATGAAGAAATCTGGCCATCTTGTAGATGAGTGGCCACGTGATCTTTGATGTACTGTGGGATCCAGTCGGTAATAGCTCTAGTTCAGCGGTCTTCTCCAAATTGCATTACATGTCCAGCCCATCTGAGTTTCGACAGCTTGGCAAATGAGACAGTGCCCCTGATTCTCAATCATCAGTGGAGGTCGAAACTCCACATTCCTTCTCACTTGAGTTAGGTGTGATATTCCAAGCATAGTTCTTTCCTTTCCTCTTTGGAGAACCAAATAGCATTCTCATCCTGTTTTCATAGGGTCCAGGTCTCTGAGGCCTACCATGTTAGCATGCCTTTTTCATCATCTGGACTCAACAGCTTGTCAGAGCTCCAACCAAGAGAGAGAAAACTGATCTCAAGCCCAGCTTGTCAGAGCCCCACACTACAGAGAAATCTATTTAAATCCCAGGTATACTAGAACCAGAGATACAGATATACGGAGCAGAGCTGCTACAAGCTCTCCCCCATTGTTGTTCATCAGTAAATTACCAAAAAGTATTCCGCCCCACTCTCAGAGAGCCCGGCAAGCTACCAAGAGTATGGCGCCCTAACAGCAGAGCCTGTTAAGTTGTCTGTTGATATGGCAAAAACAGTTAATAACATAGGAAGTAATCAATAGAAATTAATTCCACTTGTTTGGTAGAAATTTTTCTACTTTTCTTTCTTCTTGGGAGGAGTTGTTACAACAGAGTTCCAAAGTTCCTTTTATGTAATACTTGATCACGTCATCACTTGACATCCCATTATTCATCCATTTGCTCGAGCGGGCCCCAGTAATATTTCCATTTGACCCTATCACATGCCAGTGTAGCCCAATGGCATCTGCTTGCTTCAGGAATACAAAGAGACTCAAACCGTTTGTTCAGGGTCTTGACAAAGTCTGACCATCTTGTAGGTGGGCGGCCACGTGATCTTTTGACATCCCGTATAATACTATTGTACTTATATTACTCCTTTTTTCTCATATAAATTTCATATGAGATGAAATTTCATAATTTCATCTTCAAGTATACCAATCGTGGAATCAGTTGCTAATTCCTGATGCACTTGTTTTTCAGGATTTCAGAGTGCTTTTGTATTTCTACAGGGCTGTTAGTAGTTTTACACCATGTTAGTGAACAAAGTTTGATATTAGATAAATAGGAGTTCGCTGACACATTCTCATATAAAACAGTCTTTTATTTTCAGGAGGTTCCAGAAGCTGGTACTCAGGAGGCCTGGCCTGGAGACTACTCCCTGTAAGTTTTAGTCAAATAGGCCATTTGATTGATGTGAGGGCCCAGGACGAAATATTCTTTGTGCCCTGTAATACTCAGCATTAAGCCCAAGGCAGACTAGACAAAGCATGTGCCCTAATCTCTGCACTTTATTCCTGGTTGAAAAATCATATTCTTTATAATTTTATGTGTTGTACTTAAAAGGTAAACTTGATGAGGCTTTTTCAATATCAGTTTGATATATTCAAAGAGGAAAAAAAAGGTAAATTAAAACAAACATCAATAGGGGCTAGAGTGATAATCCAGTGGGTAAAGCATTTGCCTTGCACACAGCTGACCTGGGTTTGATCCCCCGGCATCTAATATGGTCCCCCAAGCACCGTCAGGAGTAATTCCTGAGTGCAGAACCAGGAGTAACCCCTGAGCATCAGCATCGCCCGGTGTGACCCAAACAACAACAACAACTAAAAGACGAACATCAATGAAGAACAATCAAAATTTTGAAAAATTATTAGGAAAACAGTAAGCATTGAGAGAATGCCACAACACAGTGAAGCCCTATACATCACACACTAGCACAGGCTGCGACAGAAAGGATGTTAGCAAAATCTAAGCAGTTAAAGGATAGAAGCTGAGATGAGAGGGACTAGCACCCCTACCTACTTAGGGGAAGACAATGAAACTATGAGCCCATCCAAAGGAGCTATGAAGGAATGAATCAACACAGAATTGTGCTTCTTACCTAGACTCAGGTAAAGTTACAGCAAACACGAAGTCTCACTATGAAGGGCCCACAGCATGAAGGGCAATGCTGTTTTTGCAGACTGCACTCTTTTTGTCTACCCATTAGGAACAGCATTGGCTCCATGAAATGCTGGGACGGAGAATAAATTGCAGAGCTTCAACTCAGGAACAGCTCCCTTTACTCACCTTCTGCCAGAAGAAAGTGTAACAGTGGGGTGATTAATGAGAATCAGGTCTCTTTAGATGTCTCTCCCCAACTACCACTAACATAGCAGCAGCTCCTCTGTCAAATCGCATTGCTTCAGGCACATAAAGATCCTTCCAGATCTTTACTAAGAAATCTCAAAGGAGAGAGAGCTTTGAAGCATACATGATGCCAATATTTCCTTTTTTTTTTTTAAGACAACAAATCTTCAAAAAAACACTTGGTTTTTGAAACCTAAGTTTGAAAATAAATGACAAGAAATACTATGAAAAAGTGGGATTTATTATGGAGACAACATATTCAACTCCATTAAAGTGTTAAATCCATTAACTTTTTTGTATATTATTAATACCAATAATATAAAGGATAAAAATTATAAAATCATTTAACAGATACTTAAAAGATGTAACACGACTCAATTTCATTAATGGAATATTTTGTAGCTCAAAGAAAATGATATAAAACCTCACTAAAAGAATACTTTATAGCTTTAAGAAAAGATGAAATTGTGAAGTTCTCTGGAACATAGATGGAATTCAAGGATATGATGTAAAGCAAAATAAGTCAGAAGAATGATCTATTATTCTGTGGACCATAGAGTGATGAAATAAGAGATTGACAATTTCAACATTGGAATATAAAACCAATGATCAATCAGTGGGGTTGAGGTTGGGTAGGTAGGGGAAGGAAGATCAGACTACAGGTTTAAAAAAACTTATTGCCAACAAGTACAGGGAGGATGCTGAGTCCATCTAAGAGAGAATTCACAGGGCCTGGGGTATGTGCTCAGTTGAATTGAGGCTTTGCAGTAGATCAAGATGCTATGAACTCAGAAACCTGAGCTAGGATGTGTCTATCAATAAATTGCCAAGGATGTTTAGTTACAATATGCATAAGAGGAAAGAGTTTATCAATATCCCAATCAGATATAATCTATTAACCAAGTATTGCTTGCTGAAAGAAGCCAACTGAATTCTATTACCCCAGATCTTTTTCTAGTCTATACAATGCTTGGTTCATGCCACTACACCTGTACAAACAGAATCTGCAGTGGCAGAATTCTGGCAGTATTTTCTCACTCTATAGTTGTGTTAGGTAAGTGAATCACTGAGTATGATCCTGAAGGTATTCCAATGGAGGTTATAGAGGAATAAAATGTTCAGTTGAATTAATACAGGGACAGCAGTATACAGTCTTCAGTTTCGGTCATGTAGAGCAACTGTGTGTACATCAAAATGATTTTCAAAGTATCAGGGTAGAGCTATAGTACAGTGTATAGCACATTTGCCAGGCACATGGCCTACCCAGATATCATTCCCAGCATCCCATATGGTCCTACAAAGCCAACAGGTAAATTCCTGAGAGCACAGCCAAGAGTAATCACTGAACACTGACCCACAAAAAAACAAAAACAAAAACATATCGAACATGCATACTCATTTACATCAGTGTTAAAAATAATTTAGGATTTGACTTCAATAAAAAGAAAACAAAATAATAAATTAAAAGGCTACATCAAAGTAAAAACTAAACAGAAAAGAAAAGCTTATTGTCTAAAAGAAAGTACATCCTCTAATGGGGAGCACATATGTTTTATGTGCTCTAAAATATTATATATATAAATAAATATAAGGCAGGGAGTCTTCAAGAAACTTTAAGAAAGTGTACATTGGAAAGTTTTCCTCCCACTTATTTTTTTGTTTCAACTCAATTCTCCATTTGGTTTATTTTGCAAAGAAAAAGTCAAGCTGCTGCATCCTAAAACAAGTCCAACCTCACCCAAAAGAAGGATAGGTGCGAGAAAAGGAAGAGTTATGATAGGAGGCACACTTTCCTTCTATGTGTTTTCCTTGCTTCTTTGGCAAGAACAGTAACAAGTGATGGAAAGCAAATTTTTATTAAAATTCTGCTCATCTTATACACATAAATCCTTCTGCTTATAATGTAAACCTGTTTGTTAAAAATGATTTTAATAAGGGCCCCTGCGCGCTGGGGAACGACTGCACTCTCCCCCACAGGTGTGTGTGTGTGTGACCCCTGCATCTCTGAGGACCCAAGTTGCCCCAGGGAAGAGCGGAAACTCCATCAACGGGAACCAAAGCAAACTGCCTTGGTTTCACCTCGGACCCCTTGGGCCCTGCGCTTCGGGAGCATCCCAAAAACTCAAAACTGCGCGAGACGCTTAGTGCGTCCATGAGACCCTCTTACTACCTATCTTGCATGAGGTACCAGTGAACCTTGGTTCCTACATCCTTGCTACCCACCCAAACTCGGCAAACAGACCAGACACCTACTAACTGTACTATCTAGTCACCACAGACCCCATATTTGCAACCTACAATAGCCATAATGGTAAAGCAATGCAAAATTCCATCAGGCTCTGTGGAGTGAAGTCACTAGTCCAGATGCAGATGAGCCAAGCAATACCAATGAGTTGTATAACCTCTCTAAAAAGGAATTTCGGAAAGAAATGTTAAGGATTCATAAGGAATTCAAAGAAGCAATGGAATGCAAAATCAATAAAATACAAGAGGACATAATAGAAGTGAGGAAAAATGCAAATGGAAATGACAGATATTAAAAATGAGGTAAATGAAATGAAAAACACAGTGGAAAGCCATCATAGCAGAATAATAGCTACTGAAGAAAGAATTAGTGATCTCGAAGACGAGTTCCAAAGATTCTCTACACAACACCAGAAGATAGAAAAAAGACTCACAATTACCGAACAGACAACAAGAGATAATCGGGATGAAGCCAGAAGAAAAAACATACTTATCATTGGGGTCCCAGAAGGGCAAGAAGAAAACCCTGATGAAGAAGAAACTGTCAAAGCCATCATTGCTTTGAGTACCCTTGAGTACTCCCTTGAGTCACTCCCTTGAGTACCGCTAAAGGGTCATTGACGTAGAGGGCCTGGTGTAGCCTCTGAGCACCAGCCGACGTGGCTCCCACTTCCCAAAAAGACACGGGTTGGGGAGAG